>KB306105.1:442211-558538 GCA_000328365.1 Capitella teleta | reverse complement strand
TGTTTCTTGGGCCAGTGACGCATTGTATAACCTGACGTGCGCAGGTGCTTATTCTTGGCGGAATGTCTGTAGAGTCCAGGGAGTGAGTGACCTTGTCAGGTCTAGCAGCTTTGTTGAGTTGGACTTGGAGAATATCTTGCGCAAATCTTTTTCTTCGCCTAGCATGCAAGGGATCCAGCGACCTGTTCAGTCAGGTTTTCTTACCGTTCTTTTATGGTCTTAATTGTCGGCTTCAGTGCCTAGAGTTTTCGTACATACGTTGGGGGCATAGAGATCATATTGTGATCCGAAGTGCCAAGGGGCAGTCTCTGCTTGCTCTTGCAGGTATGCTCCTTGGTACAATGGCAAAGATCCAGCGTATTTGGGCCACCGGGGTTGGGCAGGTGATGTTTATGCAGAGGAAGAGGGGATTTTAGAGAGGCACCATTGAAATCACCAATGATTATTATGGCTGATATAATATAATTGGATTTATAACAGAAATTGAGCATTAATAGTTCCACAATATATGTAACCCATGCGGGATCATCCTGAATCCTCAGATATACATCACGGATTGCTGACTCCCCTGGACACAGTCTGCGGCCAGTGCTCGGATTTAGAAGATTCATCGTTATAACTCTTGTTCCAGAGGAAACGTGGATCAAAATGATGATTAAAGAGAAGTAAACGCACGAAAAGAAGGTGCTGCTGGTTACCACAATTACATGGCAACCTCGGTTATACAGAGTGGGCCAAAAGTACTCTGCCTACTTCATGTTAAAGATATCAATGCTTTTCAATAGTGCTACTCAATTCAGAGAAGGTGTTACAAAACATTTCACAGGGTGAAAAAAAACCCCACTAAAATAAGAGAAATCATTACTTGGTATGGTTATAGTCTAATATGCCATGTTGCTATTCCTATCAGTTCTATTCCAATTTCATTAACATTTATGCCGATTTATCTCGATTAATAGAGTGCACTAATCATTTCACAATATTTCCACTTTTGGTGGCAAACAGGGCCCCGGACCGTGGATAACCTTCATTGAACGCATAATTAAGGCAGCGCTCGCTTACTATTGTTCTGTTTGAGGGTGCTATTGTTGTGACAGTAGCACTAATGTTTATCTCCTAAAATCAAAACAAAGCAGAGAGTTTGTATTGAAGCGCCATACAAGAGATGACATTATTTAATGTTCGTTCAGGGGCTCATCTGATGTCGCTCTTTTCGCAATCACTTACCACTCGCATTTAAATGTTCCTCCCTCATTCAAAATTGATCTTTTATTTCACTTCTTTGCTTTAATGTGCACATACTAACATAGTAAGTCCATACCAGATAGTTATTTTTGGAACAATTGATATATTTTAGCAAATTTTAGAGTTTTGTTTTTAACATGGAGTAGATAGACTACTTTTGGCCCACTCTGTACATAACATCAATATATTAATGAATGAACGCTTGAAAATATTTGTGTGAAGCACGCATGATCTATAATTTGAATTACACGAAGAATATAATACATTTCCCTGCATTTTCCCACCCTATATATATATGGGGCCTACAGGTTGCAGGTTGGAATCGTGAGAAGGGAATAACAGCTCAAGAAAGTCGGCATTTCTCCGTTTCCTCTCTTCAGTGAAAGTGAATATTAGTGTATAAAATTTGTGTTAAAATAATAAATATTTATATAATATTAGTGAAAAAGTGGATGTCACGTTAAAGTTAAACATGCTTTTTTAAAGGTGAAACTTTATTCGTTCATTTGATTTTTGTTCCTCTTGAAACAAGAACCGTAACGTTCAGTCTTCTAAATACGGTGCACTGGTCACTTTTAAGTTTCACCCAGGAAGCCAATGAGACCGAACCGTGTCCGGGTATCTCTTGCTTTGATATGGGCGGATTTAGATCATTACGTGCATGGTTTCATTTGTCAAAAGGCTAGAGTTATATAGGTTACACATAATGCCCGAATTATCAATTGTAACCACCAAGGTATAACTCATAGGTCAATTAGAGCGTCTGGTCGTTGCTTGTCAGCGGATCGTCCAGCAACTCCAATGCTCCAGCCGGTTATAACTTACTTTTGTAAATGAGAATAACGATCATCGGTATATATATATATATATATATATATATATATATAAAACTATTGTGCCAAAAATTTGATATTACATAAACGCAATATGTAGGGATAATTATTCAGGTATAGTTACCCCCGCCGTAAGGGAAGGTTATATTTTGATGTGAGTTTGTCTGCCTACCTGTACACTCATCGGCGCCGAGATTTGTACTCGAGTGCACGCTTTCTCGTTGTACTATAATTAGAACGCATAACTTCAATAAATAAATATAATTATGTTCACCCGGATTTATTAAAGATGTCAAACAATTCTTTATTGTCAACGAAATTCAAAATTCATTTCAAAATTCAAGACCATCAAAAGTACAGTCAACATCAATCACACTGAAGAGAACTTGGTCGGGATTTGGGAAAATAATGTTCAACCCCCAAGCGTAATTAACAATGAGCGGAATATCAAAGGCACGTTAATTAATTATACTGTGTAAAATTAATTACAAATGGGAGTCTCCTCAGATAAGAGAGGTATGATGTCACCCAGTGGTCATCAAGTACGCTCAATCTGAAGATCACAATCATCAGATTTCCATCGACGAAGTGCATGAAGTAAGAAGCCCATCATGAAATGCTCCAAACCGACGGTTCACTCGGGTCAATGCCCGCTGCTCCATCTGCCTCGACGGTCGTTGTCTGGTTGTTGCTGGTAGCAGCCTCGTTCTCGTCCGCCATTTCAACGAGGACTTCGATGTCGCCCACCCTGACTGTGGTTTGTCGATTGCGTCGCAGCCAAGCCTGTCCAACGCCGTAGGCCATGCGAAAGAAGTAGATAAGCGCCGCTAAGTAGGTGCCCGCAGATGCCATTACCAACGTCATCAGCGCTGCAAAAAAAAAAAAAAAAAAAAAAAAAAAAAGTGTTACATATAAGAAACAAAATACTCAGGTATATAATATGCATGACAGCTGAATATAGATTCTCTCGTTACATATGGGTGTGGCATTCTCTGAACCCGGGTGCGGTGCGTTCACCTCCCTAAGTCATTGGCTCAATGCCCCCAATGAATACAACACCGCGTCATCATTATATCAGACGGGTGGATGCAGCCATTACCATGGTTGCCTTGGTAACCCAGTCACGTATAGGTCGATCGTGTCTATCAAATAAAACAAAAGTTATATGCATACACGCGCCATGCTATGCTGCGGAAATAAAATCTACATACAGTAGCATTAGATACCCTCGAGTTCACCTCTCTTCCCCACCAAGACGAACTATCGACTACCAGTGCCTGGATCGTGGGCCCCTCTCCCACTGAATCGAAGCTGTCTCTGCGTTTCAGCCCACCTGCAATTTTCCACGCGTGATCCGGAGCATCGATGTACTCAATGACCTTTTGTGTGCACAAAATGATGCCGCAGATGAGGGGTGGAGTGACGACGCCGAGCAAGATGAGCGTCGCTTCCAACTGAGAAAGTGCTCGACTCTTATCAGGCCGCCATCGCCACTGAAACATCGTCATGCAAATGCACTCCGCGTGCGACTGCAACATGCACCGACCTGTGAAACCGGCTTCATCCTAACTTTGGTTTGATATTTGAACTGACAAATTTCGCAGTGGTAGTCGTTGGCGATCTGCAGCCACTTTCGCAGGCAGTGCGCGTGCACGTTGGCTGAGCTGCCCGAACAGCGACATGGACGAACACACGCCTCCTTCTCTTCACCCATCCAGCAGATGCGACACACGCGCTCATCGCCGCTGTGTGAGCCGAAGCTCAACGAACAACTCTGGAAATATACACCATTGGCTTTATACACACAATGCACAATTTCAATCAAGTTTATTTATACCATTCCAGTATGCATGTAATACCATATGCTATGCACACACAAAAGTCGTTTTGGAGCCGCGTTCTCCCCCTTCGAAACTCAAAATTATAGTTGAGATCCCGAAAATTTAATCGTGGGATTAGATTTACCATAATAGTCTAATATAATCGTATTGCATCAATTGCAGGCCTAGTGGCCAGACACCGTTAACATGCATGTTCATCAGGTTTATGGACCAAGGTGCAACGCTGACATGCATGGGTGTCCTTCACCGGTCTTCATGATAATGCATGCATGTACATAATACATTGTATTTTTAGTGCCGAGAATCCAGATTTCGCTTCCACTCGGTGATTGGTGAACTTTTTAATTTCATTCATTCATTTTGTATAACACAATAATCACCGTAGTGCTCAAAGCGCCGTCCATAAATCAGGAATATTTATTTATCTGGTTTTATAGGTCGATCCCTGTGTATTTTAAATCCCGACCAGAGAAATTATGGAGCGACCCCGGGGAATTTAAGACTACAATGCACACGTGTCTATGGTAGTTTTAACTTTCCTTCTGATTCGTAGCTAAGTGGGTCATATGCGCGTGCGTGTACGTGCATAATGACGTGTGATTACCACGCACTGATCGCACGTGTGTGGGCGGATGAAATAACATTGTGGATCGAGGTTGCGAAGATGATTTGTTTTGACGTGTGCGTTGCGCCTTTTGGCGGAATGATGCCGCCGGTCGATAACAAGCAGCAATTAAAGCGCCTCAGCAGGTACAGTTCAGTGCAAATGATGATATTGGTAATACTATATTACAACAGCCTACTAGGGGCACCGGGTAGCTCAGTGGATTAAACCGCTGACTACAATCCAATGCCGACCGTGGGGGTCGAGGTCTCGGGTTCCGAGACCCGATCAGGCCACGTGCGTTATGATTGTGAATTATAATTGTCATTCGTTATAATTGTAATTCTTCGGTGACTCTGCAGTGCTGCCCAACTGCGTAACAAGGCCGGGCGCTGTGTACTACTGTCTATGGTGGTATGCAGGATAAAGAACCCTTGGGATTTATCGATAAGAGTAGGGGAAAACCCAGGTCCCGGGCCTTCTGTTCTGGCGCCCGTATCATCCGATCGGATTGGGTGGAGCCGTAAAACCCCACCACTCAATAACTCACTATGTAGTTTAAATGAACAACCTTGTGAAGTTAATGAAACTAATGCATGTATATATTATTGCATTGTAATATTTATTTGAGGGATATATCATGGGAAGGGGATAGTATCATGGTTATGCTCGAATAGATTATGTTCAAGTGAATCTGGAGCCAAATGATCGACGAGACGAAGTCGAGTTCGGTTCTTTGGCTGCGGAATCACGAGAACGTCAATGTCATAATCTCCACACTGTCCTGCGATTTATTGACGCCGGAGATCAATTAAGCATTTTATTTACATGCTCTAGCAGAGCATAGATATGGAGACGAGCTTCCTATTATAATTACATGTACATTTATATGAGATAAGACATCGCTCGTTAAAAGGATCCATCTCGGGTGGCGCCAACTTCGTGGTTGTCAGAATAAAAAAGAGATGTGTTTCTATATTTTCTTTATTATTATTATTATTATTATTATTATTATTATTATTATTATTATTATTATTATTATTATTATTATTATTATTATTATTATTATTATTATTATTATTATTATTATTATTATTATTATTATTATTATTATATTAATTGTATGGTGCAATGCATCTACACGGAGCGAAAGATCAAGAGAAAACGAAGCAAAACGCGAGTCACACCTCAAGACGTCAAATCCTTATGCGCCAATCGCTGCCATGGCAACCCTGTCATGCGTCCACTCGATTATCGCAGATTTTCGATTCGGCCAACCAAAAACACTCAAACTTTACCCAAATTAATAATCTTTCAACTAAAAGTAGACCTGATTTTACTTGTATATTCATGCACACACATTATGGTGCAATTTATATTATGTCCATGAAACGTTTATTATGCGTTGTCTATTTTTTTTTCTTTCACAATGAGGATAAATCTGAGATTCTAGTAGGCCGATGTCTCATCTTGTACATAATAGGAATATCTATGGCTCTGAGGAGCATTTGTCCAATTCGGATTCCACGACATAAAACGGGGAAATCTTCCCCTTTATTAATTATTCAGTGTTCAATTCAGACCGATCACATGGCCCCAATCGGCACTCGTTACTAGTTACTAGTAATCCTTTCTAATTCTATGGTAGAGCTATTCCGAGTTCCGAAATTAAACCGACCAATTACCCAAAAGAAGACAATCTAGCCACTGACCGTGTGGGTCAGTGTCCTTTGAATGCCAGAGAATCCCGGCGTCGGATCCATCGCCATGGAAACGACTGTGTGCTCGGGAGATGGCTCCATCGGTGTTTTCGGTTTATCCTCTGTTAGCTGGGGCTCATCCTTCGGGAGAGCATGTTCCTCCTGATCGTTCTCTCCCTCTGGACACGCGGCTGCTTCATCCTGCTCTATCTGAACGTCAGCGTCCTTATCGCTGTCCATCGCGACGAGTGTGTTTATTGACCAGTTGAGTGCGGCTCTTATGAGGGACGTTGAGCATCGACGGTGCATGTATATAGTGGGGATGACGATCGATGTGTTATGCCTGATCCAGGTGAGGAGCTGTAGCATCGATCGCCGCAGCCCCACCTGTCTGCTGCATGCACCAGGTGCGACGGTGTCTCCTGCATCCTCCTCCTCCTCTTAATTCTCGGGATGCACCTTCGTACCTGCTGCATATGCTATACTCAGCTCGCTTGTAGCGTTCAGACACGGCGCACGGGGCTGCACAGGCGTCGATATATGCTGCATCATTTGGTCAATTTAGGCGAATTTCATGGAAATCATTCAGTTATACATACATGTATATATTAATATTGGACGATGTCTCCTCCTATTACAGTAGTAGTATAGGGTGAGGGTCAATCTCTTGGGGGTCCATCTTGAGGGTCCATTCCTAAAGGGGTCCAAGGGGTCCATTCTTAAAGGTGTCTATCCTAAAGGTGTCCATTCTAAAGGTGTCCATTCTACGGTTAGGGTTAGGGTATGGTGGAATCCTAATGAGGTCCAATCTAGGGTTAGGGTTAGGTGGAATCAATAGTACTGAATGAAACTTTCTCATCCTCTTAGGGTCCGTTCTAGGCTTAGGTTTAGGGTTAGGGTTGATGTCTGATGGAATTGATGGTATTAAAATTTCTTTGTTGATTTTTTTGGCAACTGGCACCATGAAAGTAGGTCAATAGGCACCGTGTCAAAGACTTTTGCATATTTTGACACAATTACTAACCATTGATGGCTATTGGCGCCAATTGACTTACCTTCCTGATGCTGTATTACAACAAAAACCAATGAAAGATTTGTATTCAGTAGAAAGGCACCAGGACAGATTTCTTAATCCCGATTAACTTTCACAGTATCCTTCAGCTTATAGTGATTCTATCTGTGTACATATTTTGCTGTCTGTTGTAACCCAAACCATATCAATTACAAGGCCATGCACCCAACATGACTTCACACGCGGCCTCTGTTGCTTGTGTACTAAGATCATCCCCTATAGTGTAAATATTTTGAGTACAATATCACTCCTCTCAAAACATAATATTTCAATTAATCCACAGGTCATTTTGCATCGTATTAATTTATGCTAATATCATCAATCTATACTTTTTGTATCTCTATTGAATGCTACGTTAAAAATTTGCAACACAATTTTGTTTATTCAAAAACATTTTATTAGAAAACATTTGATTACAACTTAAATATAGTATACATTACATATACAAGGCTTATAATAATAATAATAATAATAATAATAATAATAATAATAATAATAATAATAATAATAATAATAATAATAATAATAATAATAATAATAATAATAATAATAATAATAATAATAATAATAATATTAATAATAATAATAACGCCGCTAATAACATCCTTATTAACATTAATTAATTACAGTCAGAGAGAGAGAGAGGGAGAGAGAGAGGGAGAGAGAGAGAGAGAGAAAGAAAAAAGAAAAAAAGCATTATACAATATACATAAGCATATAATGTAACATTAAAATTTAGACAGCAAATTTCACGAGTCATTATTTCTTGAGGGAGCAAACGCGACTTCACTTTTTCCTTATAGCTTTTTGCTGCTGCTGCTGCTGCTGCTGCTGCTGTTGTTGCTGTTGCTGCTGCTGTTGTTGCTGCTGCTGCTGCTGTTGCTGCTGTTGCTGCTGCTGTTGTTGCTGCTGCTGCTGCTGCTGCTGCTGCTGCTGCTGCTGCTGCTGCTGCTGTTGTTGCTGTTGCTGCTGCTGTTGTTGCTGCTGCTGCTGTTGTTGCTGTTGCTGTTGTTGCTGCTGCTGCTGTTGCAGTTGCTGGGGCTGCGATTGTGGTTGGTGTTGGGGTACCTGCTGCTGCAGCAACCATGGTTGCCATTGTTGCATATGTTGATGCTGCGACAACCATGGTGGCTGCTGAGGCGACCCAATTCTCCTGTAGAAAGATAGCAGGATTAGGATAAAAGACACTTCCTTTATTCTTACATTGGTTAGCGTAATGTAGTAGCGAAAATGATAAAAAAATATGATAAAGGTTTTAGCATTCAATTGTGTAAAGATAATATAAGAGTGGTACATATTGTCTGCACCATATTACTAACCTTATATATTCCGCCGTAGCTAGCAGCGTCCCTGCAATCTCTTCTAGGAATTTAGGCAAATCCATGGTTAGGGACTTGTTAATAGCATGACGGAGTATTTATACCCAAAATAACACAGGGGTGCTATCACAGGGGACTTCTGTGTAAGCTATAGTTGAGTTTCAGATTTCTTATAAACAAGTTGTCGACACACAGGGGTGCTATCACAGGGGACTTCTGTGTAAGCTATAGTTGAGTTTCAGATTTCTTATAAACAAGTTGTCGACACACAGGGGTGCTATCACAGGGGACTTCTGTGTAAGCTGTATTTTAGTTTCAGATTTCTTATAAACAAGTTGTCGACACACAGGGGTGCTATCACAGGGGACTTCTGTGTAAGCTATAGTTTAGTTTCAGATTTCTTATAAACAAGTTGTCGACACACAGGGGTGCTATCACAGGGGACTTCTGTGTAAGCTGTATTTTAGTTTCAGATTTCTTATAAACAAGTTGTCGACACACAGGGGTGCTATCACAGGGGACTTCTGTGTAAGCTATAGTTTAGTTTCAGATTTTTTATAAACAAGTTGTCGACGACTTTTGTTACACAAGTTGTAGACAGGGTTTGTGTTACAAAAGTTGTTTACAAGATTTATACAGTATATGTCCTCACGTCATACTGTCACTTATTCGTCCTCTTAAGTTTGTTTAGTTCAAACCTAAACCTAAGCCTAGAACGGACCCTATATGAGGATGAGGAATTCTCATTCAGTATTGATTCCACCTAACCCTAACCCTAGATTGGACCTCATTAGGATTCCACCATACCCTAACCCTAACCCTAGAATGGACCCCTTTAGGAATGGACCCCTTGGACCCCTTTAGGAATGGACCCTCAAGATGGACACCCAAGAGATTGACCCTCACCCTATACTACTTACAGTACCTGGCGGGGAATTTGAATCAACCTGATCAGTGCCTCAGCCAGGATTTATTTTTAGCGGGCGAAGATTTTCAAACAGCGAATTCTGCATGTTCTTAATTTGTCTTACGTACATACCACTTGCAATAGTCTATTAGGCTCATATAAGACGCCAAACAGGGCCCCGGACCATGGATAGGCTTCATTGGACGCATACTTAAGGCATCCCTCTCACACTAATCTTTTGTAAAAGATAATTCGATCCACCACCACCTAATTTTTTTTTCTTTCCTTTTATAACTGCGATTTTTTATTTTTTTTTTAACCATACATGTAATTTTATTTGAGCTCTGTGACTTCACAGCTAGAAGAAACGTTAAATGGAACTGAAAGCGAGGTCGCGTGACAACTGACCAATTCAACCGGTTGCTGATAATGCTCACGTACGAGTACGTACCTGTGACAGCATAAAATTAGTGTTAAGTCTACGTGGAACCATATACATTGTTCATGTGCTACTGCCTACTGTTGGAGTGCCATTAAAGCACAATTTATTTTCTTCTTTCTTTTTCTACATGGCACATACAGAGTGGACCAAAAGTAGTCCATCTACTTGATATAATATGCGCTTATTCTCGAGTGTTACAAAACAGTTCGCAGTGTAAAAACCACATAAAGATCAGAGAAATAAATACATGGCATGATTAGCCTAACATGTCATGCTGCTATTGCTGTCATTTCTATTCAAATTTCATGGCATTTGATGCTGATCTATCTTAATCAATAGAGTGCACCCAACATTCGGCGATATTTTCACTTTTGGCGCCAAACAGGGCCCCGGACCATGGATAGGCTTCATTGGAAGCATACTTAAGGCATCCCTCTCACACTAATATTTTCTTCTTCTTTTCAATGAGTGCTGTTGCTTTCATTATAACACTGTTTACATCTTAAAATCAAAACAAAGCAGAATGCAACAGATGACATTCCATATTGCTCATTCAGGGCATTGAGGCATCTGATTTAGCTCTTTTTGCAATCACTATTCACTCGCAGTTAAATGTATGTTCCCTCCCTCAATCAAAATTGACTTTTTATTTGATATCTTTGTATAACTGGCTGCAGAATAAGTTAGTCAACAAATACATGTACTAGGTGGTTACTATTTTTTTAATAATTGGTCAATTTTAGCAAAATCTAAAGTTTTATTTTTTAACATTGAGTAGATAGACTACGTTTGGCCCAATCTGTATATAGAATTCTGTTGTACATGCTTCCTTTTTCTTGTCTTGTCTTTTTTTAATCCAATTGTTTTTTGGTTTTTTTTTCTGCATGCTAACAAAGATCCTACCTGATTATCATACAATTAAAGACTGCAAAACACGACATGACAGATATTAGAGAGAAAAAGATAAATATATATTTGCCAGTCATGACAGCAACATAAATCACAAGATAAAAAGACGCTAATGATCCAATAACAATTGGTCACTCGACAGACTGACCATTCAAAGCTTATTAAGCCCAGACAAAATAAGACATAATTTGATGCAGGCGACAGAGAGAGTCAAGGAGACCTGGAATGAGGATGAGGAATACTTTCAATCAACGCTAATGATGCTGAATGACGTCTTCCATGTAATCAAAAGCAGCAGTGCTGCCCTCTGTTGGAGACACTGTGCGGTCAGTGGTGAGGTCATCGACCTCACTGGGGTCACTTTTCAAGAGGTCTTCAGCAACAGAGATGTCCTCGTCAATCTCTTCTTGGATCTCCTCGTCTTCAATGCTCTTCAAGTTGTGGTCCGAGCGAGCAGAGCGAGGAGTTGTCCCGAGTGGAGTGGCACTGAAAAATGACACGTTGTATGAGGAACATTTGCATTGGTCAATTATCACTCACTTGGAACTCTCAAAATCATCATCGTAATCATCATCTGGAACCTCTGTGGATGAAAAAACAAATTGCAGTTAAGATTGAACAAGAATGTCACCAGTAATAACAGGTGAATACAACCTAAAGCATAAAAAATAACTTCAAAGAGAAAGGGCATAGGAGGGTTAAATACAGTAGTACTTTAATCTAATGAACACACCTCCAGCAAACAGTCCTCTTATTACTAACAGTTTTCTTTGAATGCAACGCTAGAGGGCTCTCTGTGTGACGTCAACACCTTCATTCTCGAAGGGATATAACCGCATGCATTTACTGCTGTACAATGTGAGCGAGTTTTTTTCCTCTCCCATCGGTAAAAGTGATCATCAGAGATCATAATCTATATACCTAGGTAATTATTTTAATTTTCTGCTACAAGAGTATGCTTCACCAAAGCACAAGTACCAGGCAAACATGTAAACCTGGTTTATGAAATAGGCATTTCTTATAACTCTGCAGCACTGTTTGTTAGATTGGAGTACAACTTGATGTATATAACACCCTGAGTCCAAATAAGAAGTCAGACATCACTGACGCATCAACGCTTACCCAAGCCAAGTTCAGCCAATTTCTTGCCAAATGAATCTGCGTCAGACACATCTTGCCCCCGCGAACCTGCAACAGATAACGTTCAATAAAATAACAAGGAAAGAGATAGAATCAGAAGTCATCAGGTAATCAATTAATCATCAATATTGATCCCAAGATATATAGAATATTGACACACATGACATTCACATTTATACCTGGTTGATTCATCCTCCAAAAATTCCAAGGAGGCATCAGGATAAACATAATGGTCTAGCTATTTCTCAATGGCGCAAGGAAGGTTTGCATCCAAGAATCGAGGCCAGAATACATCAGGTGGAGTTAACAAGGTCTGACAGAGTTTAAAAATGAAACATTACTTCTGGGCCTGATTACATGTACCAATTCAGCTACTGTCATGCAGAAATGTATGAGATTATTGAAGCTAAAAGATGATTAATTATAATATAATATATATATTAAACCATGGCCCAAATTTAACAACATGAAGTTTCAATAGAAAAAAAAACAAAAAAAAAACAAAACAAAAAAACAAACTCGTGCATCCCTAATTATTATGCACATGCCTTATAGTTCATGCCCTCATTAATGGCGTGAATAAATTTGCAATTAAAGGCCACAGGAAACATCAACAATCAGTGTCTTTGTTCGTGATGAACCAGAATTCTAGATCAACAGTAACAGACAGACATAATTGGTAGCTATTATCGGTCTCGCCAGAAATAATGGCCAATTAAAGAGAACGGAGAATAACAGGTACAAGTGTTGCGTTGTCATGGATACAGACATAATTAGCCAGCAAAGCCGAACACAAAGCAGGCAATTGAGAAGTATTTAGATAAAAGTATGCTATGTACAGTGTAGATGAATCATGAATGTATGTACATAAACTTGTCTTAATTTTAAGCAAGAATGCTTGAGAGTGTAAGATTCTGATTCTGCTTACCCTTCATTGAACTCTGGTTTCCATGGCTGCCTTTGATGTCTTTCGATTGTTCACTGAAGAAAGAAATGCATGAGTCATGGTGAGTGTACAGAGCAGAATTTTGAGGCAAGGTGAGGTGACTACCGGTATTAGTATTGACTGTGGAATCAGAGAGAAATCAAAGCGTGCTCTGTCTCCGGGCGTCAAGAATGGACTTCCGGGAAGTGTTATTTTCCATTTGTGCAGCACTTCTTCATAAGAGCAATGGGCGAGGAAATTGACACTAAGGTGAAACATTGATGATTCAGGGCAAAGAAAAGAGGAGGAAAGGACATGGCAGAGAGTAATCAAAGATTTCATTGATCAGGAGTTTCAGGAATGCAGAGAATAGATAGTGCATCAGAAGTCACACACAGGTGAGCAGAAACGCAAACCTTTGAGTCTTCTTAACTGGAATGCTGGAAACGCGAGGACTGTGGGCGGATCAGGCAAATTAGCAGTGACTAAGAGTTCACTCAGAGGTTAAGTACAGCTAGAAAGTATGTGGTGGCTGAGGTGAAAACATTGTGGTCTAAATTGTGAAATTTGTAGGTGCATTACAGTACATATGTACTTGGACATCACAGCGTTTTCTTACTCTGACCGCATGCCGAAGCTAATTTTTAGTTTGCACTGTTCTATAACACAAGATTCTAATAAGAAAAAGTTGTGATTATAGGGGAAAAAAAAAAGACCTTTTACAATCACAACAATTTGTGTAACCACCTGGAGGTTTGCTTCACTTTGGCTGCTGTTCTGTCACCAAACTCAATTCTGAGCACAAACCTGACAGTGGTAATAAATATCGACTTCAATAATTGAATTTGAGCGCTTTTGGCTATGAAAACTGATATATCCAACCAAAAGTTACATTGTATGACTTCCGATTAGTTCTATTTAGTTGATACACCACTTAGGTCCATGAAAAAATGCTAAAATCTTGTTAAAATTTAAAAATCTTGTAACTGCATTGCTAGGCTGCGTAGTTGTACCATACGTCGTGTTCCGGGGGTAAATATTTCAATTACCTTAGCCTTCTAAGGCATTGTATTTTGGGAGGTCAAAATCTATACATTTCACAAAAAAAAATAGCTTTGACATGACTTGCATATAGCTAATGTATTTTGTGAAAGAAGGACCCAGACTAAGACGGTTATGCATAAAAACGCTTCAATGTATACCCAGTAGATGTAGATGACACCAAAAACCAATCCCCATGTCTATTTCAAGCATTCAGTGCAATGGTGTAAGAACCTTCAGAGCATGGTTCAAATTTTGGCTAATGGTGATCCATGGTATCAAAAATAGATGCTAATTAGGAAATAGCTCTGATTCCTTTGTATATCCTAATGCAACCTTGATTCACCTCACGTCAGCACCGCAGGCAATGCAGGCAACTCAGGTTACAATTAATACTACACCAAAAGAAGAACAAAGTAGGCAGAAAGCCAAAAGCAATGGATTGCATTTACCTGAATGCATGCTGGAGCACAAGCAAGCCCTCAATACATCACACTCTAATTAATCACCCAACTAGATTCAATACTAAAAAGGTTCTGCTCATTGAATGACGTCTGCAATTCTGCATATTTACCTGATTGAGGACTTGTACTTGGGCGCTTCATCAAAGAAGGAGTCACTGTTGTCCGATGATTTCTCACGGGTTAATCGGGAATCTTTGGCCAAAGGGGAGTTGGGAGCAGGAATGCGTGGGCTGCTGTGAGACTCCAAAGACTCACATGGAGATCCAGAACGTCTCTCAGGATTCTGAGTTGAAAATGATATGAACAATTTCATAAATAAGACCATACATAAAAGAGAACAACAGTCGTTATAATTCAAAATAATGAAATCTCATTGAGCACAGATGCAAAGGTGATTTTGATTAGTGTGATTAGAACCTTCTTAAACAAAGAAGGAATTTTATTTCCATCTTCATGGAGACTACGAGGAGAATTAAAAGTCAGCTCTCCAATATCCCTCGAGACGGCAGATTTGCACATGACAAACAGACGCTTGTACATCAGAAGAAACTCTTCGTAGTCAATAGCTAAAGAGACAAACAATTTAACAAGTGACAAGGCATGACAAAATCTCACAATTACTAAAGTCCTTATCGGAAGCTCGAAATTCTTCATTTACATATCGATCAAGCATGTTCCTGAAAAAAAATTCATTCATCACCAACATCTGATAACAGATTCCCAATAATCACCTGTTGAAATTGGGGAACATGTCCACAAAGAGGCAGCGCAATTCTTCTTTGTCGATTATACCGTTTTGATCCTGTCACAAAACACAAAATGTTTCCTCCTGTTATTCACATAATTGAGACAAACCTTATCATATTTATTGAATTTCTCCCGTGCTGCTTCCGTGTGAGCCACGCTCATATCCTGTGAAATAAATCTTTGAGTGTTGACCTCAGACTTAGGAATAGCCATGAGAGAGTCTCATCACAACCGCCACTTGGTTATTTGGTCTAAGGTTACTCACCCTGGATGACTAGGTTCTTGTTATACTCGTTATTTGCATAGTACAATATGTTGTGTTTTCTGTTCTCACTTCTATTTATCCAAATAAAATTTCACTTTCACTTTATTTGATATAAACATATAGTAATAATCCAATCATACCTTACCACAGGAAAAACTATTGGTTTCTCCTTAATTAAGCTTTGCAACATGGATAAGAGAGAATATAATTATTATAAGGAATTCATTGCATAAACTAATGTAGCTGGGAAAAAAATCAAATCTGTACAGTTTATTTCTGAAGTTTCACTACAAAGCTTAATAATTTATTGTTTCAAATTCTATAACTAAAGAGCAAAATTACTTTACCTTTTGATGAGGAAGACATATCTGATGGGGTTCAGCAAAAACAATCCGCTCGCATGACAGGAAAAGGTCACACTGAGTGCACAAAGGGCACTCAAGTGTAGAAGAGGACAGGAGTGATTTCCTTGAAACCCATGGTTAATTCATGCAAAACTGTGATTGCTCTCAGTTAATGGCTCAAACAAAACACAAAATGTTCCTCATCTAATAAAATAATTGTTTAATATTATGTCCTCAAATTTGTGAAATTAATTTTCCAAAACCAAAAAAATAGAACTAAATTTGGTGACAAAAGAATATCTGTATTGATTATGATTTCAGAGGGAAATATAGCGTTTTAGAATGAGCCAAAACCCAGGAAACAACCAAAATTATGCTATAAGAAAAGGCCCAGTTGACTGAGTCATTAGAGGTAAAGCAGCACTATATGTTCATAGTATTATACAAAGTACAAACACTACCCACTATCTAAAAGATACAGAAAGGAATGCAAACAATTCAAGTAGAAAAAATAGATTTATTTATTTATAAGGGTTTTTTTTAAATATATGAAATTTTAGTGCATAGAACAGAGGAGCACGGAATAGCATCTGTGCTCAAGAGATTCAAGGAAGGAGAGGTTTGTGATGAGAACGCACCTCAGCGCTGTTGAGTCGCGAAATCCCGGACGAGGACGATGAACCTCTTTTTAAGACCTCTGCCAACAGAGGTGCTTTCCGTGTCTCAGCTGATTCAATTATATCAAAATCTCTTGCAAGATTTTCACGGCCGTCGTAATGAGACCCCTTCAAGAGGAGAACAACAAATTTTTCCATTGGGAAATATAATAATTTCAATCAACTCACAGCTGATGTTTCCGGATCAAATACGCTGAGTGAAAAATCCAGATTGAAGAATTCAAGAAATTCTCGGACCAGCAAACTCATTTGACGACCTTGAGAAATGAATGCAGATGCACAGAAATACAAGCAGCGACGTTCACTTACCATCCTTAGTGTTTAAAAATTTTGTCACTTCTGGATTGACAAATGGGCTTTGATTCTAAAAGCAAAAGGTAATTTAAGCAAACATGTAAGATCATGTTATAAGATAAAACAAATGCTTACCTGAGTTTTTTCTTGCTCTTCAAGCGCTAAAAATACGCTCGCTCTCAGCTGTGCCTGGAAGATGAACACAGAGTAAGTTTCAGTTTCTATGACTTTTATAAAACAGTAAAACTGCATAAAATGTAGTACAGATAAATCGGGCGAGGTACACAGACCTCGCCTGACGGTAAACGACTACTTTTGCCGTATACTGGCTACAAGGCTCAACACTCCTTGTGTTTGAGCCCTCCAGACGTTAAATGGTATATTTATGCTCCCAAGAAAAAAAAAAATGAGCCTATGCCATCATCATATCGAACTTACAGCACTAAGCAGTTCAACATGCGGCCTAATCTTTCCATGCAGTCGCGCACGTGATTTATACCGAGTCTTCACAAAAGAATACGTATAAATTATTATTACGCAATATTTTGTGCATCACCAATCAGTATATGAACAATTTTATTTATTTTCATTCGAAAGTCGTGAGAGAAGTTTGAACGGGAAAGTGAAGCATGTGCGCTTGTTTACATTTCAGTCCGCAAGCGCTGAGTGACGTCACTCGCAAAATGGCGTTTGTTTCCTTCTTCACAATGTGATTTTTTGTTGCGGGTTTTTATAATGTAAGTTCAACATGATGGTACTGGCTCATAATGTTTTTTCTTGGAGCAAAAATATACCATCTAACATCTGGAAGGCTTAAACATAAGGATTTGTCGGATAATATGCATGCAAATCGAGTGTGGAGCCTCGCAGCCAGTAGACGCAAAAAGAAGCGGTTTACCGTTGGGCGAGGTATACAGACCTCGCCCAAGAATCTGTGCTAGATAATTATATAGTGATTAGCTGACATAATACAGCGAGCCCAATGGTTCTCGCTGTACGGTAAACGCATTAACTCCAGTTCGCGAACCACGATTTCTAGAATTCCACGCTTGTAATTATATTTATGAAGGCACCAGGGTCTGCAGAGCCATACCAGGTAGACGCTGGTTCTAAATTTTGTTCGAAACCAGTACCATAAACCTACTTATACTGGATCCGCAACGAAAAAAAGTGACATTACAGGTTTCTCTCCGCTTTCCGATTGTTGTGTCACATGACCTGCTCTCCACGTGTTATAAATAAACCAGAGCACTGCGCCTGCGTAGTGCGAAGTAAACATACACGCATGCGCATACAATTTTCCCGTGCTAAGCAGTTCAACATGCGGCCTATCTTCCCTTGCAGTTGCGCACGTAATTTATACCGAGTCTTCACAAAGGAATACGTATTAATTATTAATACGCAATATTTTGTGCATCAGCAATCAGTATATGAACAATTATATTCATTTTCATTCGAAAGTCATGAGAGAAGTTTGAGCAGGAAAGTGAAGCATGTGCGCTTGTTTACAATGCAGTGCGCATGCGCTGAGTGACGTCACTCGCAAAATGGCGTTTGCTTACTTCTTCACGAAGTGATATTTTGTTGCGGGTTTTAATTAATGTAAGTTAGACATGATGGTACTGGCTCATATTGTATTTTCTTGGAGCATAAATATACCATCTAACGTTTGGAGGGCTTAAACACAAGGATTTGTCGGATAATATGTCTATATTTATCATGCAATCGACTGAGTGTGGAGCCTCGCAGCCAATATACGCAAAAAGAAGCGGTTTACCGTCGGGCGAGGTCTACAGACCTCGCCCGAGAATCTGTGCTATATAGTGATATACTCGACTCTCGAGTTTGACTCAACTCACTTACTCAGACTCAAGTTTCTTTTAAAAAACGGAAGCCAGGCTAAGGTCTGAATTCCTTACACAAAAATTGTGAATGATATCTAAAGCTTATGGATTTTCATTTATATTCTATTCTACATTAAGATAAAATAAGTCAACGGTCGGAATCAAGTTGATACTTGTTCAGTTTACTGGGTCTGTGTGAGCGATAATACAGTCGGGTTGAACGTAAATGACCGCAATTCAAAATTAAGCATATTTATGTGGCAAAATAATAGTTGAACAATATTTCACCCGTATTTTCCCAAGAACGCCATTGGTTTCTAAGGTTTGTGCAACCAAATCTCGCAATTCTGTCTCTTCATCAGCTGACATAGTGAAAATGTTTTGAAAGTAACGTAATGAAAACGAAGCGGACGGAGTGTGAATTTTCGATCCGAATTATTTTCTTTTATTTTTTCAATCAACCTTTTGATTCACTTTAGTTACTTAAAAGGGGATCGTGATTTTCTTATTTTAAACTTTAAGGGTGTGAAATTTTTCCTCTTCTCATTATTTTGTGTTTTAATATAGTATTTTAGGTCACATTTAATTATTACGATTCAGCCAATCACAGTAGCCGTAGCATCAGAAGTATGACTCTTTAGCCAATCAGAGAGCGTCTCTTGTCTTTACCCTGGCTGCGATTCACTTCCTAGCCGCAGAATTTGAAATCGTCCTCCAGACATTTGCACGACTCCACAAAAGTACAAAGAAATGTGAGTTGGAATTTTACTCTGGCGTTCATATAGGATACAATATTTTGAATGGGTCTTATGTTTATAACAGTGTTAATTTAATATGATTAATTTGCGTGGATTTCGCAATTGAACCTTTTGAAATTTGACAGCGATTGATCAACTTTTCACGCCACGCTGCTCGTGGCCGTTGCGCTCGATCCCTACTGCCATTTCGACATGTGACTGTCGGTCGGACTGCCAGTTGGTGTGCCAATGTTTAATTATATTATGATATTTTTAGGTTTCAAATGGCATGTATTTCTAATTGGGTCAACCACCATCTGATGGTTTTCTGATAATTTATTCATATGTGATATGGTAAATCGTCACTAAAACTTAAAAGTAAATCATGACATGACATGTCATTAAATCTAAATTGTAATTCGCTAATTGAACCATTCGGATGATTCGATCTATTGCCTAATTGTTGCTCATTTCTTGGGTCATAATGATTGGTGTAAGACATTCTAAGTTTCTGTTACACTCAGTCTGAAGACTCGAGTCTGAAAAGGATGAAAGACGTCTGACTTAGTGACTAGGCTTATTGACCTTTTTTTGAATTTGCTGCAGCGCCATGGCTTCCCAAGAGAGAGACACTCGTTTGAAGAACTACAAGAACAAGGGCAAGGACTGTGACGATCTGCGCAGGAGAAGAAATGAAACTAGCGTGGAGCTGCGGAAGGCCAAGAAAGACGACCAATTGTCCAAGAGGAGGAACCTGACGCTTACTGATGTCAGCCCTTTGAAAGAACAGAACAACCAGGTTTGTTGCTTATACATTGTTTTTCCTGATAACTCCTTTTCTTCCCTTTTCAGCCTGCAGCTCCTCTGATGCCCATGTCCGATATTATTAAAAGCATCAAGAGTCAAGACCAAGAAAAGTGGTTCCTGGCTACACAGAGCGCAAGGAAACTCCTCTCGCGTGAACGCAATCCTCCCATTGGTGACATCATTGACGCTGGCATCCTGTCAAACCTCGTGGCCTTCTTAGACCATGCTGACAAGTGAGTAGTCATTTGAGACTCGATAACTTGAGAGTAACTTTGTTTTTAGTCCTGACTTGCAGTTTGAGGCAGCATGGGCCCTGACCAACATTGCGTCTGGCACCTCCATGCAGACCCACACTGTGGTCAGCATTGGAGCCGTTCGTCCGTTCATCAAGCTGCTCTCTTCGACCATCCCTAATGTTGCCGAGCAGGCAGTGTGGGCGTTGGGCAACATCGCTGGCGATGGCCCTGAATTGCGGGATTTGCTCATCAAGGAAGGATGCCTGCCTCCTCTCCTGAGCCTCATCTCGCCTAAGACCCCTGTATGTTTCTGCATTTTAATTTTCTCTCTTATGTTAGATTCGCTTTTGCAGGTGGCCTTCCTGCGTAATGTTACCTGGACCCTGTCGAATTTGTGTCGTAATAAGAACCCCCCTCCTCCATTTGAGGCTGTCAAGCAATGTCTCCCTGCTCTGGCTCAGCTCATCCACACGGCTGATAAGGAGATTCTCTCTGACGCCTGCTGGGCTCTCAGCTATTTGACGGACGGAGCCAATGATAAAATCCAAGCTGTCATTGATATGGGCGTCATTCCTCGTGTGGTGCATTTGCTGAGCCATGATGAGGTCTCTGTGATCACTCCTGCTCTTCGAACCATTGGTAACATTGTGACTGGCGATGACAGTCAGACGCAGGTAAAGCAGTCATCCTATCCTCTTGTGTTTCTACGGTGTATCTGCTTTGCAGGTTGCGCTTGATCACAACATGTTGATGGCTTTCCCTACTTTGCTCACTCACAACAAAGCCTCGGTTCAGAAGGAAGCCTGCTGGACCATCTCCAACATCACTGCTGGCAATAGTTCTCAGATACAAATGGTGGTCGACTGTCAACTGCTTCCACTCATTGTTGACTGTCTTGCTAAGGTCTCAATCCCAATCTTATTCCTTCCTGTATTCACGCTGTTATCACGGTGATTTCAGGGGGATTTCAAGACCCAGAAGGAGGCTGCGTGGGCCATCACCAACCTGACCTCAGGTGGCACTCCCCAGCAGATCAGCCATCTGGTGGAGCTGGGCGTCACTGTGCCATTGAGCCAGCTGCTCACTGCCAAAGAACCCAAAATCATTCTGGTTGTCTTGGATGCCATCCGTAATATCCTCATCACTGCCAAGGCTTTTGAAAAACTGGAGCAAGCCTGTCTTCATCTGGAGGAGATTGGCGGCCTGACTAAAATTGAAACTCTGCAGAACCATGACAACGAAGAGGTTTATCGAAAAGCTCTTTTCATCATTGAGAAGTTCTTCTCTGAAGAAGTGAGTGTCATGTCTACTGACTGATTATTTAATTTATCATTAATTTTCTCAGGAGGATGAGGTTCAGGAGTTGGCCCCTGAGAGCACAGAACAAGGCAATTACGAATTTTCTGCTGCTGGCGATGCTCCAAACGGTGGCTTCAGTTTCTAGGTGCTTATAATTTTTTATTTTTTTTTTCTGCTGCATGTCTCCATTTACAATGACAAATTCTGCCTCTTCTTTTGTGTTCAGTGTGAATGTGAAATTGCATCAAGTGTTGAAAGTTGGTTGATTGACATATTTCCTTGTTTATTTTCATTTAATTCCTCCTCTTCATATTTTTTTTTTTTTTTCAAATAAAAATACTCCATTCCATCTAGTTAATCTGGCACATTTTTGGTTTTTGCCTTCATTTTTTCATGCTCAGTCAACAGTTTGTTATATACCAATCTCAAATAATTTGCTCTGAACGTGTTTACTTCGTATGCTTTGTACATACTCAATTTTTACAAAGTTTGAAGACGTTTAAATTGCAAAGATAGCCAAAATTCAGCACCAAAAAAAAAAATATATATATATATATTTTAATAATTTACCTTCAAAGACTGGGGGTCAAAAGTGAAATTTGCAAGATCAAAATCGGGTGTGTCCATCTCTCGCATTCACTCATTTCGTGCATCTTTGGCGCATGCTGTTGAAAAGCGTTTGGATTATGACTTGAGGAATGTTCTCCCATTCTTTGAGAGCGGCTGCAATCAATTTTCGGGAATTCTAGACAGGGGGAAGTGGTGGGAGGTGGCTGTCTAGTTGGTCCCAAAGATGCTCGATTAGACTTCGGGAGAATAAGCCGACCAAGACACTATAGTGCCTTCCTTGTCTGGTGACCGGAGTTGAATGAGGCCATGCATTATCTTGCTGAAACAACCGGATTTCAGGGTGCCCTTGAATGAAGGGGATGACGGTTTGTTCCAGGACCCCTGTGATATACCATCTCGCGATCAATTTCCCTTGAATCATTAAGAGGGGAGTCTTTGTGTTGACTGAGATGGCTCCCCGCACCTTGAGGCTGGCTCCACCTCAACTATACTGCTCATGGATGAAGCAATCTCGGAACTGTTTATCCCTTATTCTCCACATGCACCGTCTCCTGTCTGACCTATCCAGGCAATTCTGGTTCTCGTCTGTGAAGAGGACACTTCTCCACCTCTGTTGGATCTATTTCTGACGCAATCGCGTCCTCTGAAGACGATGAATTCACGATTGGAGCTCCGAAAGTGATCGGAGACCTTAATCTCTGTTCCCGAAGCCGGTGTCGATCTGATATTGAAGAGATTAATCGGTTGTGGGTCCCTCTTGTTCCACATGTTGTTAGAATGGCTGTTTTGAACCTCTCCTAGATGTGCGCCCTCCGGATTTGGCGATCCTGTTTTTTTTTGCCGTCACTTTTGGTCATCCAATAATCGCTGATAGCCGTCCCATAGTGAAGTTATCGGCAATGTATGAATGCTTTCATGTACAGAAATTATAGGGATATATCTCGTGTCAATTTCATAAGTCTTTATTGTTTACTGCTTACGTGAGTACTCAAAATGAAGGTTACCTGGATCTTTGGATCGTCTAGACATGCGAACTGATTCGTTGAACACGGAAGGCTTGAAGTTGCTGAACATGTTTGAAATATTTATTTTACAATATTTCATAGCACACAAAGCATAGCTACCCAAGAATAATTGCATTTATAGACCCGTGCGTTCCTTTTGCCTCTAAGTATATGTTCTGTTAGCCAGTTGATAATGTAAGAATCTATTCCTGCATGGTCGTGTGTATGATGGATTTCATACCTGCAGATGACTATGCTGGGCAGCACTTCTTCATGTCGATTATCCAAGGCAGTTTGCTGGCATAAAATCCTTAGATGCAGGATTTCCAATGGTTCCCTTAAGGATCATGAAATCAAAGATACTCCATTTCCCGAATGGAGTATCTTTGATGAAATGAGCAATGCATGCGAGTAACTTCTGGTATCAGGAAATCAGTAATGCCCATGATTAATCTCAGAGTGATTATGAGCAATGCACAGGATTAATCTGAAATATGTTTCACTATGGCTACGCCATGCCCGATTCAATTTGTGCTTGAAGAATATAAATATGCAATGGAAATAGAAGGGATACATCATTCATTATCCCAGTTTAACGAGGAGATGCCCAAGATGGAAGATAGGAAAAACACCGAATATTCCTTTTCTCAAGATCCTATCGGGACTGGGCCATAGAATTACATTGTAACTGTAGGTAATGTGATTTGTATAAATGTGTGGGTAAATTTATATTTAAATAGACGTAGAACCATTCATCAATGCTGCCCTGGCTATCCATTATTTACCGCGTGATCAATGTGGCACATGCTGCTTTAACCCGCCAAAAAGTACGTTATGAAGTAGTCATAAAGCAGGCCTTATCAATTGACGTTATGATTTGTTCAAAATTACGTTTTTCTACCTAAATAATCCATTTAAAGCTTATATTGTCAATAAAATACAAATATATTTAGTTATACTATTAATCTGCATCGCTAAATTTGTCGTTGAAAGCAGAAAATTACGGAAGAAGGGGCTTATTTCGAGAGTTTGGTTGTTGCTAAGGATTCACGCCATCATGGCGGCTTGAGGAGTTGGGAAATACATTTCTTGAACATTTTCTCTCCATTTTGGCCATATTAATTTAGTTTGGTGACATGTTTAATTAAATTTTGGCAATATCTTGTATTCTCCTCACAATCTAATCCACAATGGATGAACGGCATTGGTGGATCGCTGGTAAAATCCAGGAGAGTTTCAGAATTGGTGGATTCGATAACCCCACTCTCCTGGAGGACTTCATGTGTGAGGCGAGCACGATGGCGATTATCAACAGCTTTCTGAATCCTGGAGGCCAATGCAGACTGTTCTTCTACTGTGATCAGGTTGATGCGAATGCGCTCTCAACACGCCAGCTGCACACGACTGCTAACCTCGCCTCTCTGAAGGATATAAACCTGGAGGTGATCACAATTTTGTACTTTCTTCGACAAAATCTTGATGCTGCAGTTGATGTTGGACATATGGAGCGAGATATATTCTGTGGAGAACTGAAAGGCAATACAATCACAAATCTCAATTCTTTACTGTCCGATATTTACGTACCACTGATGAAAGTGCAGAAGAATTGGGGAAGCTCCACTGGCGACGCTCAGAATAACCTTGTTCACAACCTGGATAAAGTGATGAATAGCCTAACTGAATCTACTGCTTCTTTGAATGCTTCAAAACACATTGTAAGTATCTTTTTATTTATTAATATTATCAATTTTAATTAATTTAATTATAACTTATAATTGTATAATGCACACAGATCGATCATCCTAATTATATACATATTTATGATGTTCATCCTATACAGATGTTGAAACAACCAGAGAATGTGGTCGGCAATGAGTTTAAGCAGCACCGCCTAGCAGCCCTTGATCACACTATAATCACTGAATACGAAGACTTGGTCACAGACTGGATGAACACCATTGAATCCATCCTCCATGACACTTCAGACGAGAGGTGGCTTTGTGCGTTACTTCCATGCAAGCAATTATACTTTTTATTTTACCCAGATTTCTGGACCCAAATGCTGGTCCGCTGTCAGAGTTGGAGCGCTGGAAGAGACGTCAGCGGATGTTGACGAGCATCACAGAGCAGCTGAAGAGCAAGGAGTGCAAAGGTGTCATCGGAGTGCTCATCACAGCAAAGTCTCGTCTGCTGAAACGATGGAAATCAGTTGATTCAGGGTAAGATCTGACAGGGATGTGTTAATTGGTTTTGGAATTTAGATTTAAATCAAAACAGGATCACTGACGCTATGAATGAAACGAAGGATAAAGTTCGCTACTTGGAGTCATTGCGTCGTCATTTTGATTTGCTGTACGCTGATGCCACACCGGCTGTGATTATCAACACTGCTCTTCCAGGATTTATCAACACCGTCAAACAGATGGATTCTGTCTCTCGCTTTTACGCTCGTCAGGGATTCTTAGGATTGCTCTTAACCAAAGTAGGTCACTCGCTGGTCAATCTATTCAGCATGTTGAGTTTTGTTCTTTAGGTTACAAATCAGCTGGTTTTGGCCTGCAAAGAATACATACAGCGTTGCACTGTTGAATCCGATACATCAGAAGATAACTTCTGGAAGCTAGTTCAGGAAGAAATTGCTAACCGCGATGCTCCAAGCAAACTTGGTTCCTCACATCTTTCACATGATCAACAAAAGGCTTTTCAAACTCAAATGGAAAGTCGCATCAAGGTGCTTTGTAGCAGCTTGTGTTTTTTTTAATAATTTAACTTCTATAGATCAAGAGGAATGGTTCCACTGAAGTTGCACATGAAGGGCTTTTCACACGCCTGAAGGCTTGTCTCATGCTGCACACGTACTACAGGGACAGCATCCGATCCCTGCGTGACGCTCTTGGTGTATCCCATTCACTCTCCCATGCCAACTCCATCAGCAGTCTTGCGGGACCTGTCAGCGCAGGAGGAAGGTGTGTTATCTCAAACTCAGTGTAGGAAAATTATGAAATATTTGCCATTTCGCAGAAGAACAAACCGAATTAGTATCAGTTCTGCTTCTCCAAGCAAGAAAGCTATGTCACAAGCGAGCTCCGATTTGGAAGGGCACGGCGTCCCTATTGCCGACGAAGAAACCGTTCTTGGACATTTGGATTCATTCTGTTCTCGTATCAAACAGATTCTTGATATTATTAATACTTTTGCTCAGTTTGACAAGTAAGACATTGGTGGTCAACAACTGCCATGTAATATTTTGTCTTTTTTTGTGCTCAAGAATGCTCAAGAACACCTCAGCCTTACCCCGCCCAAGAAACGATGATCTTGTGTTTTACGAAAAGGATGAAAAAGCCAACGACACTGCTGCTGATGAAGGTGCTTATCTGGTTTAATGCGTTCACCATCTCTGATCTTCTTCTCTTTTTAAAGCACCCACTAAACCCCAGGTGCCAACAATTGAAGGCATGTCAAACAGCCTTGATGTGATCGACGAAGACGAGGAGCGGTTGATTGAGAAAGCTGACAGAGATCGCAGGCAGAGAGACGTCAGTGACTTTGCCAACATTGATGAAGCGTACGATGCAATGGGCATATCAGGAGGTCTGACCAAGAAAGATGTTGAAATCCTGAGTGCGTATACTGACAATCATAATGGGATGTGATATAATGTGATTAATTACAGAGGAATATTACCCTTACGATCAGAAAGATGAAGGGCCCAGCATCTACAGTATCATTCAGGGCAAGATCAGCCGCATGATTCATGGAATGATTGGTTCAGCCACCACAAGCACAATGCTGGATGTTGAAAGCAAGGTATGCGCTTCATCTGTAAATCATTTCTTATTTGTGAGCCATCTGTGTTCAGGATAAGGGTCGTTTTGAGGAGGTGTATTCTTCTTTCATTCAAATGGTTATGGACATCGAGAAGTTCTTTGCCGCTTATCTCAACGCTCTTTTCATGCGAAAGATCAAGACTCATGAGGCTCTTGATCTTATGATGCTGTGAGTTGCCATAGAAATTGCGCTCCCTCAGAGCATGAAATAAATCGTTCCTCAGATTTTCCTGCATTTCACAAAGGCCAGGAGTGCGAATGGTCATTTCAGAGAAGTTTGTTGAGATTTTCAACTGGTATGAATCAGATTTGGAGGAAGTGCAATGCATCTATGAGCGCCACAAGGTCAGCTAGAGTCTATTAATTGCTAACATCCGAGATAATTCGTTGATGACAGGATGACCCTCTGTTGGCCAGAAACGCTCCTCCCGTGGCAGGCGCCATTGGATGGTCTCGCAATTTACTGAGCAGAATTGAGGAGCCAATGAAGATCTTCAGAGAGAACAAAGCCGTCTCCAACTTGCGTGACTACAGTCGCATTGTGAAGATTTACAATCGGCTGGCCACTGCGCTGGTCACCTTTGAGAGCTTGTGGTTCACTCACTGGAAGCAGAGCATTGAGCAAGCGCGCAGTGGTCTTTACGCAACGCTGTTCATTCTGCACCCGGAAACCAGGGAGATCATGGTGAATGTGGACAGCAAGTGAGTTCCGTGTTTCTTTGTAGACGAATGATTGGTGTTTGGTTGCAGGGTGTTAGAGCTCATGCAAGAGGCCAAGTGGTTGAAGCGGATGAACATCCAGATTCCTGAATCTGCCTCTCAAATTGTGCAGAAAGAGAGTCGTTTCAAGGGCTACCACGATCACCTTCAGCTGTGCCTGAACGAATACAAGAGCGTGTGTGCTGCCATTCCAGAAGCCTTGCTGATTCTCTTCAAGCCTCACATCGACGCCTGTCTGCAAAACTTCCAACCGGGCCTCAGCACTTTGGCATGGAATAGCATGAACATTGGTGAGAACATCTTCAGTGTTCTTTATAATCATGCATAGTAATTTTTCATCTTTTACAGATCCGTTCTTGCATCAGATTCACACTGGAACCGCCAAGCTCAAGTTCTTGGTTGATAGAGTCAACAGCATCATGGCCAACAAAGTCGAGAGAGCAATTGAGAACATTCGCCAGATGATTTTCTTTGATCACAAACTGGCATTCTCAAGATCTTGGGTGAGTATAGCAGGAAGGTTATATATAAATTTTTATTGTATGTTATTTCATATTGCACAGCCCCCAGAGAAGTTCATTGAGATGATGGGTCTGTCAATCGGAGACCAGTCAAAAGAACTCACTCAGTACATCCACAACATAGAAGTAGGAATTAAAGAGTGTGCTAATATCCTCACTGGTAGAAAGGTTAGACACGTTTCATATAATCTCAGAGATATCGTACATGTTAAATTGTTTTGAATTTTTCCCGGCCGCATGGTGAAATGAACATTCCTAATCGCTTCTTGTGGATATGTTTGCTTTTGCAGATGAATACTTGGGCCAATACCCTCAGCATATTGCGTATAGCCAAATTTTGGAAAGATAAAGCTCTTAGTAGAACCACAGAGGAGCGAGCACACTTCGAGGCAGAAAAGATCAGAGGAATGGAAGAGCTGAAGAGGAAGGCTGAGCGGGCGGAACTACTGTTTGGAGCCAAACTGGTGCCTAGATTGAAGCTTCTGCTGTTTAACTCCACTGTGCTCTGTGCTGCTGCCACGTCATCATTTTTATTAACTACTTTGCAGTGGAAATTGTTTTCAGGTTCTAACTGCACAAGTTTCCTCATTGACATTATTGTAGATATTTCCAGCTTAATTACCCAACAAACTTGGTTATGGGCGAAGGGATTGTTGTCTGCAGATTTGTTGATACCAGAATAACTCGATCCTCTTTTAATTTGTTCTTTCAGTTGTTCTCTTGACTCGCTGCACTTTGAAAAAACAAAAACAGAAAAACAATCCACTAACTTTTAAAGCATTTCTATCTGTTCTCCTCTGCAGGCCTCTGGGAACATCAGCAGCACAAAACTGGAAGAAAGTTTGATCGCCCCCAAGAGCTACGAAGAGGAAGAGACGATGGTCAATGAACTTCTAGGTTGGTGGAGTCTTCCCTCCCCACAATCGGCAAGTCATTTCTTTTGCAGATAATTATCGTCACCAAATCTACGCGGCCATCTTGCTGGCCACGACACGCAGCCTGGTGACCCTGGCTGAGTCCTCCGGGTGTGACGGGGAAGTTATCCGTGCGGCCAGCGTCCTCTCATTCGATAAGAACTCAAGCCACAGACTGTTGTCTGATCCAACCAGCCGAGTTGCTTCTGCGATCAGCGATAAATCACGCCCGGTCTCGGTCCTCTCTCTGCTTTCCAACATGACTTGGACAACGGAGAAATCTAGTGAAGTGACCCACTTACAGTGAGTGGCTGATCTGTATGAGTATTTAAGTGCACTGTTTGATTTGCTTGCGGCACCTTTCCCATTTGATAGCCCCCCGGAAGAACGTGACCCTGTTGAGTATTTGAGGTGAGATATGGGGCAATTTGCATGTTGTCTTGTGGCTTTGCTTTGTGTATGTGACCTTTAGCTTCTTGCTTGTTGATTATGCCCTCAATTTTATGCATGCAGCACTGAGCTATGAATAATGTCTAAGATTTACCTAAGTAAAATATAAAAGCACTCAGTGTTATAATTTCACATTGTGTTGTGATTCTTTTGAATGTTGAATCAATTGTGGATATTATCTTTCATCACAATCTAGTTCCATGTTTCTCTCATGTGTTTTTCTGCTTTGCTAGATTCAGATATGTATCCATGTTAATTACATATGGCATCTTATTTCATCTTATGTTTTGCTCAGGTTTGAGGTGAACGTCAAGTTTGCAATTCCAAACATTGTCCTGGAACCCAACTTGGATGCAATTCAAACTGCGCTGAACTTTGTTGCTCGCAGTCTTCTACAAGTGCCCAGGAGTCAGTCGTTTATTTTTCAATATTCATTTTAACCTAATGAACCTCTCAGGTGTGAAATGGACGGGAGACAAAGATCTGGGCTCAAAATTCTTTGAATTAGTCCAGAGTGATGAAGTAGTTGATGAGATAATGATGCAGATCTCTCAGGTTGTTGAAGGTAAGTGCACGTGCACTCTCTTTAACCCGGTTCAATGCCCTCTTCACAGATCTGCAGTCTGTTGTGAAGCAGCACATCAACCATTTCGGAATCTATGATTTCCTTTGGCAGGACGACATGTACGGCAACTACTATGAGTTCATTGAGCATGACCCTGGCAAGGCTGCGATTCATCGTGAGGTGGAACGGCTACTGAAGATTGAACGCAAGGTGTTGTCCATCCCAAAGTCCCTTCCAGTCGGCCCCATCTGCCTGATGACCAGTCCTGTGCAAGATGCGCTGCATGGCTTCGCTATGGCTTGGAAAAACCAGTACGCAAGCGTGCTGCATGACGAAGCCAAGCGCAAACTGGATGCTGCTGTGTTGTACCGCGCAAATGTGCGACAGCGCTTGGAGCTGCCGGTGCTCAGTTTGGATCAGCTGAACAGCACTCTGCATTTATTGGAGGAAGTCAGAGATATGGAGAACAAGATTGATGACATCTATCTTCCGATCGAGACTCATTACGCCAAACTGAGGTAAAGAAAACTGCTTTAATTTCCATATGAGTACTGAGTGTGTGATTTGAATTCAGGGAGTTTGAGCTGCGACTACCGCGTTCTGAAGTGGAAGAAGTTGATCAGTTGAGGGATCATTGGCAGGAACTCTTGTCTCTGGCGGATGGCGTTTGCTTGACTCTCTTGAAGGAAAAGCGAGGTGCTTTTGAGCAAGAGCTGGATAAACAAGTCAAAGTAAGAGTGTTTTTAACAAAAGGGGACCTCAGTCGCTGATTTTGCTTCTTCAGAATTTCGTCGTGGAGGTCATTCAGTTCCGCAATGCATTTGACGCCCAGGGTCCTGCGGTGCCAGGAATTCCTCCTTCTGAAGCCGTGAAACGACTGCAAGATTTCCTCCAGCGATATTCATTGTACGAAGCCAAACGTAAAACACTGGATTCTGTCTCCAAACTTTTTGGCATCCCTTGCAAGCCATTCCCTGAATTGGACAAAACTGGAGAGGTAGTCCTGTTTGTTATATATCTATACAACCTTGATCCCAATCCCTACCAGGAATTAGAGCTGCTGGGGCTTCTGTATGGACTCTTCCAGAAATTCATTCGTTTTGATGACCAATTCCGCGATACCTTGTGGGCCGAAGTGGAACTTCAAGTTGCAACTCATGAGGTTATTGGCGGGTGAAGTCCTGGGTCTCCTTCTTACTCTCATTGCTTGCAGGTGGAATCCTTTTGGGATGAATGTCTTGCGCTGCCAAGCAAACTCAAAGACTGGGATGCCTACAACGACATGAAGAATTCCATTCAGCTGTATCGTGACCTAATTCCGCTGCTTCATAAACTGGCTTCTAAGGTTTGCTTTGTCTTCATATTCTCTGACATTGTGATGTGTGTCTAATTATATAATCAGTTCTAATATAATCCCGCTATGAACGTTTTCAGGAAGAGCCTATATTTAATTTATGCGTAAGTTATGCAGAGGAATTCTTAAGCCCCTCCCCCTTCCCCTCGTGGTGTTGATCGGTTGATGCTCCATCTGAAATGTCTTCCTTGTGTCTCGTCCATTTCAGATGACGCCATTTTGCTTTGAAATAACCAACCCCCTTAGGTGCATATTAACGACAAGTAATTTTATTAACCCACACTGCACATTCGACCTCTCGTGCACTCATTCACACCTTTCGATTTTGTTCCATTCCATCATTTTTTTATTGTTTACACTTGTTCAATGTTCATAAATTTCACTTTTTCATTCTGTTAATTGTTGAACTGCACTTTTTGTTGTACAAAGGTTATCAATTTATAAAATAATTTCAAACTGAAATATTGAAACAGATTACTGAAATGATTTTAAAAATAGAAATAAAAGTTATACTGTGAATAACAAAAGTATTTTTTCAGGATATCACATCTCCGAGCATAAAATTATGTCTTCACAATTTCATCTCATATTGGCTGACATTTCAGGAAATACGCAATCGTCATTGGCTGCAAGTGATGGCCGTCACTGGCAGCTCTTTCCAGTTGGAGGCTGCGGTTTTCAAACTCAGCCATCTTTTGGACATTGGCCTCATCACGTGAGACTTACATCAATGTTTAATTTGCTCAGAATTTGAATTCTGTCTTTAGACATCGGCCTGAGATTGAGGAAATCTGTCGCAGCGCCAGTCGGGAACTTGAGTTGGAAGTGAAGTTGCGCATGACCGAAGAAGAATGGACGGAACAAGTGCTCAACTTTGAACCCTACAAGAAGCGTGGTCCGATGTATCTGGATAAAACATCTACTGAGCGGTTGCTGGAGCAGTTGGAGGATGCGCAGGCTTTGCTGGCTCAAATGCTGACGTCACGATACGTTGGCCCCCTAAGGGAAGAAGCTGCATCCTGGGCTGAGAAGCTGAAGGAGGTCGGACAGGTGTTGGATCAGTGGCTGGAAGTGCAGGATCTGTGGCAGTACCTGGAAGCTGTGTTCAGTAATGAAACATCTTTATCAAAGGTGAGGATTTTTATTCTTCTAACTGTGAATTCATGGTTTTTTTATAAAGGAATTGCCTCAAGAAGCAAAGCGATTTGCTCGCATTGATAAAGGATGGACAAAGATGATGAAAAGAGCTTACGACACTCGCAATGTCCTTCAGGTGAGTGGTTTCCTCTGAATTGGGGTGTTTATTAATCGCACCCTCTTACAGTGTTGTTATGGGGAGGATGTCCCAAAGGGCGTAGTGCTGCGCCATATCTACCAAGAACTGGAAATCTGCTTCAAATCCCTGATTGGATATCTTGACGTCAAGCGGCGAGCTTTCCCACGTTTTTTCGTCGTGTCAGACCAAACGCTGCTTGCGATGCTCAGTCGACCTCATGCCCTTGACTCTGTGCGACCTCACTTCAAGTATGTTGAAAGCATGAGCTCAGGGATAATCACGGATGCTCCGTTTGCAGATCCCTGTTCAGCGCCATCAGTGACGTGACCCTCGAACGGCAGCAGCTGAGTGCCAGTGAACTGGAGCTGCAGGGGTCTCCGCACAGCTCCTCCCCAAGACGCAATCCATTCTCTCCTGCGGTCGAATCACCCGTCAAGATTGACAAGAGACTCACTCAAGTGTTGGTCAGTATATCTCTGTTAACACTTTGTATATAAACTATGTGAATATAAAGCTAACTTTTGTATGGAGTTTTTGTAGAATTAATTGTTTGTTTGTGTAGTCCAAGGAGGCGGCACCCTCTTCGCGTATGGTAAGCATGCATATTCAGTGTATAATCCTCTCATTTACACCCCAACCCCTTCACCTTTTCTCTCTCTCTATCCCTCTTTCTCAATGTCTTCTGTCTTGCACACATTGCACTCCACAATATGCACCTTCAAACAGCTCATACAATTTCTGTGAAGTTTATTAATTGATCTTTTCATTTGCTACTTCTACTTTCCTTATTATCCTATTCCCTACTTCTTGATTCCTTGCAATATTAGATTTGCTTGTGGAATAGCACGAAGGAACTTCTTAAAAAATTCTCCTTCCCCATAGAATTTTATTATTTTATCCATTGGTATCTCTACCTTCATGGGAATATATATATATATATCCATAATACTGGGTAGTACTGACAGCAGATCCTGATAGAATCAATAGAATCAATTAAATTTTAAAGCTGACCTTTTCTGCCAGAATTTGAATCGATCCCAAGCATCTCTTTACGTCTCCACGATCCTTCCTTCGGAGAACATCAATGAAGAAAGCATCACAATGGAAGCCACAGCTGTGATGAGCAGCGAAGGAGAGTTCTTACCTCTCATCGACAAAGTACCGCTGACTGGTGGAGTCGAGGTTTGGTTGGAAAACCTACGAACATCAGTGAAATCCACGCTTCACGAACAACTGCTGTCTATCTGCTACGATATCTCCAATAATGTTCCGTGTGATGAATGGCCGAATAAGGTTTGGATTCATCGTCTCCTGGTTATATCTGAACGTGAATCTGTTTTCAGTACACCACTCAAGTCTGTCGTCTCGGTCTGCTGTATTATTGGACTCGAGAGTGTGAAGTGGGAATCACTGAGATCAAGTTTGATCGCAAAGCACTGAGTAACCTCAGTCGGAAGTTTGGATCCACGATGAACAAACTCCCGTTGGCGGTTTCAAGGTCATCCAAAGGAGACGAGAAATTGATCGCTTTGTACCGACTGCGTGTGGAGCAACTGCTGACGGTAAAGGTGCAAGGAAATGTGACCTGAGTGTAATTATCCTTTTTTGTTTGATAGAATTCAATATTTTTGAGAGATTCAATTGATGCCATGGCAACCAGACGACTGCGAGAGAACACCGACTTTGAGTGGAGGAGGAATCTGCGTCTGTACGTGCATGACGTTGGTGAGTTGCTTGTCATCTGGTATTGCTGAGGCTGACGCTTGTTCCCACAGATGACCAACCCACTCCCTGCCTGTACATGCTGGAGAACTGCTTCCCGTATGGCTGTGAGTTCTATGGAGCTCAGCCAACCATCGCGTTGACCGCATTTGCGGATAAATGCTTCCTCTCTCTGACGTCCACAATCAGCTCCTTCCAAGGAGCCATGGTTTCAGGCGAGTCTGGCGTTGGAAAAAGTGAAACCGTCAAGGTATAGCTAATTCCATCTTCAAAACATTTACCACGCTGAGCTATTTTCTTATTCAGGGATATGCTCAAATCATGGGACAGTTCTTGATGGTGTTCCAGTGCTCTCCGAAAGCAGATTCCAGTTCACTGAGCAAGATGGTTGAAGGGATGGCCATGGTACGACGCATCTTCTAATTAATCCCTCATAAAATCTTGTGGTTCCGATAGGATGGCTGCTGGGGCTGTTTTGATGACATTGAGACATTGAACCCGGAAGGAGTCTCTGTCCTCATAGACCATGTGCAGTCCATCCTGGATGCCCTGAGAAGCGCTGCTAAGCACTGCACCTTTGGAGATGGCCAGGAGGCAAGTCATTCTGTCGCTAAACAAGTGAATTAACTTTCTTTGCTTCCAGATTTCCGTGCATCCACGTACAGCATTCTTCATGACATGCAACCTCGGCAAAGTAACATCCCTTGATAATGACGTCAGAGTGTTGTTCCGTCAAGTGAATTTGGTGCAGCCGGACTTAGGAATTGTGCTGAAAGCCAAGTGTTCATCGTATGGATTGAAATCCCCGCACGTTCTTGCTAATCGACTGCGCACTGTGGCTGAGTTGTCCAGAGATCAACTGTAAGTGCTGTAAGGTTGCTTGTTTCAACTCTGTATTCCTCACTTGTAGCTCTGATGATCAACACCATGAGCTGAGCGTTGAAGCTATTTGCGGAGTCCTCCGTCGTGTGGTACTAAGGAGACGAGTGTTGAAGGAAGAGAAGAGCTTTGACAAGAAGCCATCAGACATGCAAGAATCACGCAGCAATAGCGTGCTCTCCACATCCAACCACAATCTCCAGCAGCAGCAGTCCGTCGCCAACATCAGTCAGTCGTGTTCCTCTCAAATTCTCAACTCATTTTTCTCCTCAGGTGGTCAAAAGACGAGGAAGGCTGGCACACCCAACCCTCTGTCAGCTGCTGCAAAGATTGAGCACGGTTTGGTTGGTCAGTTGCTGATGGACATGATTGGACCACGCTTGACCCCTGAGGTGAACTCATGACTGATAACAAGAGATTTGTTAATTACTTACCCACCACGCAGAATCTGGCAATTTTCCGCCAAATTGTGAAAGACATCTTCTCTGGTCTTCCGGAATCTCCTCCTGGATCGGCCATTATGTCTGCCAATCGCTCTCTGCTTGATGTGGAAACGGCTTTGGAGAACACAGCAGCTGAGTCTGGCCTGGTTGTGCACAAGGCCTGGAAAGATAAATGCATGCAGCTGTTTGCCATTTCACAAGTGCATCAAGGTATAGCAGACGGAATAAGGATCCTGAGAACGGTTTTATGGATGAAATCTTTGCAGGTATCATTCTTGCTGGACCCCCCGGCTCAGGCAAATCGACGATCGTGCAGACATTGGTGGATGCGCTGTGTACGGCACCACGGGGTCTCTCGCGTGGGTCAGCGCGATCTCAAGTGCAGGACGGATCAGAGGCTAACCACAAACTGCAGAAGATTTTCCCGGCTGTGGTCGATGACCTCTCGCTTGTATTTGGTCATCTGAACCAGAACCACGATTGGGTCGATGGCATCTTCACTTCTGTGTGGAAGAAAGCTTCCAGGGTAAGTCAGCAATGAGAAATCTGTAAATTATGCAAACATTGTGCAGACATCTGTGGTTCATAACGTCAAATGTTGTCCACAGGTCCAACACAGGAAGGTTTGTTTTTTTGCACTCGCTTGCATTCTTTGATTGTTGCATGTCATTTTCTAAGTCTGAATCATTGCCTGAAATGTTTCATATTGAATCCATATTGCATGAAACTGTATATAGTCCTGAGATTCTGCTTCTAAGTTGGAAACGGGAAAAGAAACGATCAATTTGCTTTGAATGAGAAATCTTTGATTATTGCATCATCATGTTTTTCTGGTTGGATTGGAGATGAAATGGAATTCAATCTTTCTTCAGAATCAGAGCACAACTTGGATCTGTTTGGACGGTCCCTTGCACAGCTCATGGGTCGACAACTTCTCCAGCATTCTTGATGCCAGCAAGGTCTGCCTTTTCCCCCTGCGTGTGTAGTGCATCAATCGCTCTTCTCTTCAGATGCTGCATCTGGCCAACGGGGATCAGCTGCCTCTCTCCAACAACATCAAACTGCTGTTTGAGACGGACGACATCAATGAGGCGTCTCCTGCTCTGATTGCTCGCTGCGTACGTTGAAATTTGAGTTAATTATTCTGTGTTTAAGTAAATTTCATTTGCAGGGAATTTTGTTTGTTGATAAAGACGTTGTGGGCTGGCGACCAATTGCCAAAGCATGGCTAGATAACCGAACGCAGCAAGAACTGCATGTAGGTTTAAGCACTTGTCATCTGAATGCACTTTTGTCACTGTTGTATATTGAGTGAATATATATGTCTTCTCCTTCTTCTTCCATAGTGGCTCTTTTCATATCCATCACAAGGGATTGATTTAAAACTTACAATCCCGCAAGCGAAGGTAGCCGCTGTAGCATCAGTAACATAGACAGCAGTTAGCAGCTGATGATTATGCAATCTGATTACATAATTCACACCTTTGCAGATCCTTCTCCATGGCACTTTTCCCCTCCAGCTTTTGGAAAATAAATTTTTTGATTTATTTCCCTTTGTCAAGTTAATTCCCCTCACGTTACTCCGCCTCTACTACTAACAGGGCACTAATTTGGTTAATTAATTTCCCTTCATCAGCTAATTATGCTGCTATATTACCCTGTTGCGTTTCTAGGTTCTGCAGAGAGCATTTGACAAGACAGTGGATCCAGTTGCGCATTACGTTCTGGATGAGTGCAAGTGAGCTCTCTCCTCTGAATTCTTCAACTTTGCACCAATGCCTTATTCTTCCGCAGGCCTCGAATGCGTCTCTCAGAAGTCGGCATGTTTTGTACAACCATCAACCTGTTATCCGCAATGCTGGCTGACAACATAGAAATCGGTGGGGAGCTGCACATAGAGCGCCTCTACCTATTCTGTCTGATGTGGACGTTTGGTGGCATGTTGGAGACGAAGGATCGCAAAGGATTCAATGAGCTGCTCTCCAGCCTATCCACTGCGTATGCTTGCTTTATTTTTGTGTCCGTTGCTCAATGTTTCTTCACAGTCTCCCTGATGATGATCGTGACATCTGTTTCTTTGACTATTACGTGGATGAGTCTGGGGAGTGGGATCCTTGGCAGTCACGTGTCCCTGAAGCCACGAACCCTGAGCACTTGAACCTTCTTGGGGAAGTGTTTGTTGACACTGTGGACACCGTGAGTATTCACTTGCTTGTGCACCGTTTGCTGCAGTTTTGTTTTCCCCCAGATTCGCACCCGTCTCCTGATGGAACTCGCTTGTGCATCCAGTCAGAACGTCCTCTTAGTTGGAGCTCCAGGCTCAGGAAAGACATCCCTGATCAACGACTTCCTCAGCTCACAAGGTCAGACCTTATGCCTTAGTGAGTGAGTGACATACGTCTCCTTTGCAGATTATCAGCAGAGAGTGACTACAAAGTTGGTTTCATCGGGATCCTCAACTGCTAAACAGCTGCAGCATTTCATTGAATCCAACATTCACCACCGACAAGGTTTGTATTTGCTCGTTTATTCTTCTTCTATCTTATAAGAAAACCTTTCTTTTTCAGGTTTTGTGTATGGCGCCAAAGAGAACAAGCATTTGCAACTCTTTCTCGATGACCTCAATCTCCCTCAGCCGGATGAACACGGTGTTCAACGCAGCAATGAGGTGAGCGTTCCACTCTCTGTGTGTATGAATTTTGCAATTTATACTTCTCAGTTGCTACGACGTCTGCTGGATGACCACATGTTGTGCACTCTGAGCAAACCGTTTGAATGGAGAACAGTGGAATCCCTCACTGTCATCTCCGCAATGAGCATTAATGATTCTCCCAGCATGAAGCATCAACCTCTCTCTCCTCGTCTTCTAGTATGAGCTGCAATGTTCTTGTCATCACTTAATTTGAATTGATTCCAGCGTCACTTCACTGTGCTCAGCTTACCTGTGCCAAGCGGAGATTCCTTGACATCAGTTGTGCATGGGGTGCTGGAGGTAATTACTCATGCTGTTTGTTCTATGATATCCACCAACATTTGCTGTTCAGGCCAGCATGTTGCATGGCGGCCATGCACCTTTGGAAAGTGACCTTCACCAAGCTGTCTTGAAGGCTTCTTGCCGTCTGCTCACGGATCTGCGCTCTGTGCTCAAATGCAGCCCTCTGCCCGGTCGTTATCATTACCTGTTCACGCTGAGAGACTTTGTGAACTGTTTCCAGGTTGGTTACCCGGGTGACCAGCATTAACAAAGGGTCACGCGTTTTTCCTTCCAGTGCCTCAGACGTTTACCAGATGAGAGCAGAGCGGATGAGAAGCTTGTGGCTTCCCTGTGGAAACATGAGACAGAGCGGATCATCAAGGACCAGCTGTGCAGATACACTGATATCGCATGGTTTGAGGAGACAATGACTGAGACATTGGAACTGTGTTTCCCCAAAGTGGCCTCTAATTTGTTTCCACATTTTGTCACATTTCCCATTGACGCTCGAACTTATCAGCGCCCTGTGACGACCATCTCATCGCGCAAGGAAGTGAAAGTAGGTGGCGTTGTTCACCAACAATGGAGGTCATGCTCTGATTTCCAGGTCATGCTGCAACCCGTGGAATCCCTGCAGGAACTGCATGGATGTCTGCAGACTCATCTCAATCGCTACAATGAGGAATTTGGAAATGTGCATTTAGATATCATGCTCTCAGAGAACATCATCTTCCACATCATTAAAATGCACCGTGTCATCTGCTACCATCACTCGTCAGTGCCTCTCTCCCACCCCCTGTAAATGTTTGTTATCTCTTGTTTTGTTTTCAGGGGAAGCTTCCTGGTAGTGGGTCCTATTGGTTCTCACCTGGGAACCCTCATTCAGCTCGCTCTTCACGTCGCAAGCATTCCTCTGCATGCGATTGATTCAAGTAAAGAGAACAATTTCTTAGATGGCCTTCGGTCGGCCGTACGTCTGTGTGGTGCTGAAGGCAAAAGCCTCACCCTCTCCTTCAATGTATGCACAACATACTAAAAATCACACAAATCATGGAATCTTGCATTTCAAATAGGGTCGCGATTTAATAAATCCTCTCTACATGGATGCAATCAACAGTCTGTTGGTGTCAGGGGAATACCCTCACCTCTTCACCAATGATGAGATGGAAGGTCTTCTTCAGGTTAGGCACCATTCTTCTCCCTCTCTGCACGACACCAATTCTATGTCGTAGGCCATTGGACCAGCCATGAAGCGAGAACACTCTAATTTCACTGTGGATCCTGCCAAGTACTTTGTGTCTCGTGTCAGGACAAACCTCCATATCGTCATATGTCTGCCACCCACTCACCCTTTGCTCAAAATTGCTCCTAAGTGAGTTGTAAATTTTAGATTTGATTGAGTTTGTAAACATGCATTCCAGCCAATATCCCGGCCTCATCTCCGGCTGTCAGTTGATTTGGATGTGTGACTGGACTAAGGAGTCATTGCTGGGAGAAGCAGCGTACTTCCTTAACAAGAGCACGCTGACCAAAGATTGTGAGAATGACCTCAGGTGAGATGACCACAACTCAGTGACCTCACCTTTAACGTCTTGTTTCCATGGCAGCGAGAATGTCATGGCAATCATGGCGAACATCCACAGCTTTGTGCTGCAAGATTGTCGCCAGTGCAAGTGGGCAGGAGACACCAATGAAGAACTCACTCTGAATGAAGTCAAAGTGAACGAAAAGAAAAAAGAGCTGCTGAAAGTTCAGACACGAACACTGCCCAACCGACCTTTCTCCAAAGCCATCATGCTGGAAAGCATAAAGTGAGTTCTAAAACTCATTCAGTTGTACTGGAACCATTGTTCATCTTTTAGGCTGAAACACAAGCAATTGGAAACTCCATCAACCAGTGAGCTTTTTGTTGGACCAACTTCATACAAACGTTTCATGAAGACGTTCAAATGCATCTACACCAAGAAAGCAAAAGAGAGAACTCAAGTTGTTGGAACGCTCAAGTAAGATTTCATGATTGTGTTTCGGGTGGTTAATTTCTATGACGTCATTATCACAGAAAAGCGTTGTCTACTTTGGATCAGACAAGAGATGATGCACAGAAAATGCGACAAGACATTCGCACTATCACGTTGAAATTTGAGAATGCGAGGGAAAAAACCGGACACCTTCTGTCAGATCTCACACTGAAAGCCACGGCTCTGGAGAAATTGCGAGCGCAATTGGGAATGTCAACATCGCTGAGCGCATTCTTGCAGTTGAATGAGATGTCAGATGAAGAAGAGGAAGACACGGAACTGCTCAAAGAAGGTCAGTGATCTGGAGGAGCAGACGCCATGTAACTGCTTCATCTCAGATGAGCGTGATGAGTACGATGATGAGTTTGATCGCATGAGAGCAGCCAACCTGAAGACACGACTCATTGCTGCCAAAGATGAACACACCGAGGCTGTCAAAACGGTTGCTTCTTGCAGAGACAAGTTGGCACACGCTCGACAACAGGCATGTCACGCTTCAAACTTTCTTGTGTCTCAGACATTTTTCTTCGCAGGTGCTGCATTGGAGAGGTCGTGTGGACAGGCAGTGTGTAGAGAGACTCAAAGCCTTCCAGAATCCTCCAATGCTTGTGGGTCATGTCCTGGAAATGGTCATGACGCTCATTGGCAAACGACTCCCCAGCCAGCGACTGGAGACAAAAGCTGACAATTATCCAACGAAAGAGGAGCAGAGCGGTCGCTTCACCAGCAGCTCCAGTTCAACCAAGTTCACAGGATCTGTGAAGAAGAGTGAGTAGATGCTAAATATTGCTTCATCACAGCCTTTTTGTATTTTTGCATTTATCTTGCAATTGTGCTTGAAGGATCAATTCTTTGACTGATTCAGAAATAATTTTGGCCTGTAAGCTTTTCCCTGCTGACCAATCAAGTTTCTCCACGTGTTAAATTGCATGAACAGTTTTGGCTAATTTGCCTGTCCCTAATTAAGAGCCTCCCAAATTCCTTGTAGATCATAGATTGTTTGCGTCTGGAAAGTATGGTAAGCATGTCATTAGATATGTTTGGGTACATCTGTAAATATTTCTAATTCTATGATAATTTATGAATGCGTAGGGAAACGTACATGTACTATTGTAGTGAATTATATAAAAGACTGCTCCTTTCTCCAGTTATCTATGTCCATGTGTGTATTTACATCCAATATGTGTTAAAACTAAAAGGATACTCTCTTTTTCATTATTGTGTTTAACATTTTTAATATTTTTCAATATCTGGTATTAATAATCTATGTTACAATTAGTGCTGGGCGAAGTTTCAGTTTTGGTCTTCGGACTTCTACGAATCTTGACTATTTTCCAAAGCTTCTGCTTCGAACAAAAATATTGCAACGAATCTGAATATTGAAATTTGTTTTTTCCTGAGTTAATTAAAGTTATGAACCTCTGTAAGTTACTCTGTTTACTCACCCGTGTGCGATCAAACTTTCTCCAGATCAAACTTTCATGAGTAAAGTTGTGAAGTAAATGTAAACAATGGGATTAGCAATCATTGGAAGTGATAAGCTTTAGAGATCGAAATTAGAATTAATGATCAAGCAAACATATAGTTGTACAATTTCCTTATTTGTGATTTATTTTGCTGAGGGGCTTAGGCCTTTATCATTGGAGTATTGGCAGGGTATCGAAACATGTGACAAAACCTGACCAATCACATGTCGAGCTGCTCTTGATTGGTCATCTACTTGAATTGGGCGTTAATTGGTTAATCCTATTATGTGTTGTCAATATAACGATCAAAGATTTTACTGCAATGTATTTTACTGAGATTTTATTGACTGTATATTCAGCATCGACTAATATATACTGCTCAAACCTTCGGCTTTGGATATTCAGAGCAATTAAATATTGGCCCATCACTAGCTGTAATTAACATTGTTCTCATTCATAGAAATAACTGATCAGACTTATTGTATTTTGATTAAAAAATTTCACGACTTTGAACCCAAATCCTTCCAATGATTCAATTCTCTTGATTGATTTATCAGGTAAGTCAGTCGATAAGAGTTCAACGGGTGCAGAGCGCTTTGACCGGGCGCAATGGAAGTCCATGCAGCAGATGCTGAACGACACAGCGAAGTTTGTGGATATCATGCACAACGTGGCATGGGAAGACGGCCTTCCCGATGACGTCAGAGCAGGTCAGTTCTCTTACTTTCCTCTTTGAATAAGCTGACCTGTCCACTTGCAGCCGTGGAGAGTTACTTGGCCAGGAGCAGAGACGGACTGTTGGGGGTCACCGGAGAAGGTTCTCTGCTGGACAATGCTCAAGAAAAGGAACGAGGCTTAATTGCACAGCGTCGCTCCCCCTCCCCGGACAATACACGCGGCATCAGCATTGCAGCTGCCAAATACGCCAGTGAGGATGCAGCCACACTGGTCAACTACACCATCGCTATAGTGGAATACACTCGGCTGTGTGGGCCTCTGAAGGCAGCCATGGAAAGACGGCATGAGCTGGAAAGGGAAATCGAAGAGAACGATCGTCTGCAGAGAGAGCAAGGGCAGCAGGAAGGCGAGAAGGAAGGAGAAGCAGAAGTAGAGAAGGCAGAAGAGGAAGAACTCACGGAGAAAGATCTGCCGCGACTGCAGGAGGAAGTGCAGGACCTGCAAGCACACTTTGATGCTGCTGTGGTGGAAAAGCACTCCTTGGAGATGGAGTTGACATCCATGAAAGAGAGACTTAAAGCAGCCACTAATATGATTGGAAGGTTAGTTTTTCTTGAGACATGATGCCCTGCAATCATGTCTGACTTTTTCAGCTTGAAACCCCAAGAGGCTAGTTGGCGTCAGTACGTGGAAGAACATATCTCCAATGACATGCTGGTCGCAAATAGCCTTGCCGCGGCAGCCTTCCTCACGTATTGCAGCGCCATGAATGCAGACTGTAGGAGTCGCCTGGGAGAGTTCTTCATTACGATCTGTGAGCACCACAACCTGCCTCTGCCACCCAAGAAGCTCTTCAAGAACATGTCGTTGATGGACTTCCTTGAGAAACCAGTGGGATTGCTCGGTGTCTGCATGAGCCATACCTGATCCATTCTTTGCAGTTGATGGTCTATGAGCTGAGGAAACTCAATCTACCAACAACGCCTCTGATGCTGGAGAATTCTGCCCTCCTGATGCAGGGCGACACGACGATGGCGTGGCCCCTGCTCTGTGACCCTGTCTCTCATGTGCTTAGTGTCCTGCGTTCATACTTGAACAACCAAGGCTTAGTGGAAGTCAGCTACACTGTGAGTGGGAAGATACAACACACCACAGTCATCATTTATCTTCTGTGATTACAGCATTTGCGATCGCAATTTGACACGTGCTTGGCGGAAGGACTTCCTCTCCTCATCACTGATGTTGACGTCCATGAATTCATCCATGACCAAAGATTCAGGAGCATCATTTATCTGCGTAACAAGTTTGTCTCCGGACAAAATCCGTTCAAAATGAAGGTGAAATTCTTTGTTTTGTTCACAATATTCGCTGACATCTGAATTTCTCAGGTTGGAGAGCACGAAGTTGAGTGCCAGCCTCACTTCCGCATGTACCTCCACACCACATCATTGCCGCATGAAGTTCCTCCTGAGTTAGCTGCTCACGTCGGCCTGCTGTACTTCCATCAAACCAGGGAAGACGTTGAGGAACAACTTCTTGATCGATTCATGCGCAGAGAGAAGATGCGTTTGGACGAGGAGAAGCGCACTCTGCTCATGGTGAGTTTGTCTCTTGTGAAGAACACTCGGATATTCTGTATTTATACAGGAAAGAATGACAAACTCCAAAAACCTGGAAGAGCTTGAGCAAGAGATGGTTCAATGCCTGTCAAGTGAGGTTCGCTTGTTGAACGACCTCTCAGCTACAAAGAAATTGGCTGAGTTGAAGAAGCAACACGAAGAGACGGAAGAGAGGTGCGTGGAGCAGATTGTGTATCAGCAGAGATGATCAAATTTCATTGTAGCCAATGTCGAGTGGATACAGCGGAACAGACCTTGAGCCGTGCGAGGGAAAGTTTCCGTGTTATTGCCAAACAAGGAGCTGTTTGCTTCGATACAATGCAGTACATGCGAGAGATCAACGCCGTGTACAAAGTCTCTTTCGTACAAATGCTGGAACTTTTTGACCAAGCCGTCAGTCACTCAGACAGGTGAACATCTTAATTCTCCTGGTAACCAATTAATAATTTCTGTGTTCAGAGCGGCTGTCAAAGCAGTTGTTGATCGCTTGATGAATTTGTTCTTTGTGTCAACGACCCGATTCTTGTCTGAGAGAGACAAACAAATTTACTGCCTGCTTCTTGCTCTGGAGGTAAAATATTTCTTCAGTTGTGTTGATTTGGTTAAAATACGATGCATGTTCAGGTTGAGGATGCAGAAGGTCGTGTTGGAAGAGGAGAGAGAGAGTACCTCATCTCTCCTTCTTTGGGCTCAGTCACCATGACTGCTCTCGGCTGCTCTGCTGCCCAGGACTCTAAATTTGTCCAAGCGAAGAAGCCGTTTGATTGGATGAACGAGGACCAATTCAGCAACCTGCAGATCCTTGCCATCCACTACGAATGGTTCCAAGACATGTTTGACCGCATGCCAAAGGACGGCCGTGAGACCCAGTGGCGTAACCTTTGTGAAAGTGACCAGCCAGAAATGCAGCCGTTGCCTGACCGTATGGATGACCAGTACACGCTACTGCAACGTATGTTAGTCATCCGTGCAGTGAGGAGTGACCGTTTGAACCAGGTCTCTGTCCTCTTCATAAACAATATCCTCGACAAGAAGTGAGTGACATTGATTAAAAGTGGAACCTTTTATAAATAACCCTGTGTGCGTAACTACAGATTGTTAGGAGAGGGAAATGGATTGGATTTGACAGGAGCATTGCGTCAGGCGGCTCCTAAGACTCCTCTCTTGATGCTTTATACCACAGAGAAAGAAGCTGCAGAGAGAGCTGTGCTTGAATTTGCAGCCAGGAAACAAGTGGACGTCATTCCAGTCTCTTTGAGTGGACCAACGCAAGCCATAGAGAAAGTGGCGCGCAAGAGCTTGGCGAAAGCCATGGCTACGGTGCGTGCAAATGCACATTACTCATCATGTTATTTATTTGCTATTTCTCCAGGGTTGCTGGCTTCTTCTACAGAATGGTCACAGTCAAGTGCACCTACTGAACTCTTTGGAGCTCATGTTCTCAGAGCAAGAGACCATTGATCCTAACTTCCGATGCTGGATTACAGCTGAAGCCAAAGCTGACCTTCCAACCACAATTCTGCAGTCGTGTGTTAAGATCATGATTGACAAACCAAGGGTGGGAGTTTGCATCTGTTTCATGTGATCTCTCACATTGTACCCATTGATTCCAGACGATCCGTGATCAACTCGTGCGCACCTTCAGTAGCATTGATGCGGAGACGCTTCGTCACTCATCCAAAGTGGACTGGCTTCCCCTCCTGCACAACATCTGCTACCTGCACGGTGCTCTCAAACTCAGATCTCGCTTCGGTCGTGGAGGCTTCAACAAACACGCAGACTTCACCCAAATTGGACTGAGCACCCTGGTGGTGAGTTCCACCGCTCATGTGCACCACACGTGCTACTATTGCCCTTCTAGGAATGCATAAATCTTGCAAAAGATGAATTCATGGATAATCTGTCCGTGCTGGCTCCCGATGGCAGCGCACTTCCAAGGAGCACTTCGTGGTCAGGGTTGAGGTTCATGGTGGCAGAGGTATGACGTCTTCTCGCACAATCCGCTATTCAAAACGTACATCAAACAGGTGTTTTGCGGCAATTTCGTTGAGGACCCTTTGGACCAGCAGTCCCTGACGGCCATGGTGGAATACTGGCTGTCCTCCAATGCTTGTAAAAAGGACTTTGAACTTCCAAGAAGTCTGTGATTTTAACTATTTCATTGATTTTTGCTAATATATTACCCTTACAGTCAAATACAAGATTCCAGCTGTCTTTTTCAATCAGAATGTCCGACAGACTCAGTTGGTGCAGGCATTGGAATCCACTACACCGTTCTTCCTTGAATCGGCTGAAGCTTGCAACTTGCATCCTTCCTCTGAGGTGGGCTAATTGTGCCGTGTGCAGTCCATGGCTTAATCTGATCTCTTCACAGACACTGATGGGTGATGATCAGTACATATTCACTCGCCTGAACAAGATCTATGACGCCATGCCTTCTTCACAATCGCTCACTCATAAACTCTTCCCTCGGCCTCCATCTCCATTTGACGGTAACATTTTTGTTGATACAAATCAGTTTTCTTTTGTGTATATACGTTATTTTTAATTTGCTTGGGCATGCTTGTAGCTTTGATATGATTTATAGCTCACGAGATCTGCCCATGGACTCTGAATACTTGGAAGATTATTTTAGACGGATCGAATACTCGCAACATCCCTCACCTCGAGGATTATCTCCTACGAGTTCACGTTGACAATCGGCCGCAGATTTGTAAGATGATCGAGTGAGATTATAGTGCCGAGTGTTGCTTCAAGACACGCAATCAAGTGCACAAGCTTGTTTTTTTCCAATTAGTGACGACACGCGTATTGTCCTTGTCAGTTGTCAGCATCTGTCGCTGGAAAATTATAAATTTCCATTTCTGTATTCTGATGCTTTTCCTTGTGTTGTGTGAATCTAACCTCCGTGTCTCCCATTTATTCGTTTCACTTGTGCTTCCATAACAGACGTTCATCCCTTCTGCAAACAATAGAACATTGAGCATCACTGTCATTCCAGCACATGTTTCAAACTTGACATAATTTTTCATTCCGGTTGAAATCCGCTGTTGTTATGTTGCTCATGATGGCTGACGTTCTGGTTGAAACAGGTCCCCCGATGGCCAACATCAGCGCCCACAGCAACAACCCGCAGATCGTGCACATGGGCGTCTTTGCCAGCGCCAGTTTTGCTACGCTGAAAATGAAAAAGGAAGTTGAGCTGTGGGAGGTGTGCCACCTGATGGCGCCAAAAGTTCCACGTGCTTACAGCAAGGTTTGTCCTCCTCATGCTTGCTTGCAGCAGAATTAACTCGCATGCCCTCTGCAGGATTACATCACAGAGCGCATCAAGAAGGTTGGAGGTTTCACCAGTTTCAACATGTTCATCATGAAGGAGTTGGACATCATGTATCAGCTGATCACGGACATTAAAACATCGCTACAAGTAAAGCTCTCTTCACTTAACACTGCAGCTGCATGTCACTCTAATTAACCAGGCAATCAAGGCAGCTTGTGAATTGACCAACATGGGAGAGATGTTGACCCCAACGCTGTTAGGAATCGCTGATGACCTTTACCACCTGCGTATTCCTCACCACTGGTGTCGATTAGCCGGCAACACTGCTCCTCCCCCGAACTACGCCTTGGGAACATGGCTGACAGATTTGGCAAATCGCTGCCAACACTTTGAGCGAATCCTTGTTCTCGTTAGTTCCTCACGATGCCCTCATGATGTTTCTTACATTCACTCATCTCAGGGTCGTGAGAAAATGCCGGCTTACTGGCTTGGTGCCTTCACCTACCCACGAGGTCTGTTGGCACTGCTCAAACAAGACTGCTACCGTCATCACCCTCAGGATAGAAGTGGAGCCTTCGACCAGTATGTCTTCCAAACAGAGGTCACGGCTAGGGACAAAGATCACGTGAGTTGCCCTTTGAGTCATTCAATATTATATCGCCCTTCTGCTAGATACGGGATCCTCCTGCTGAGGGTATGTTCATCTTCGGGATCTATCTCTGGGGCTGTGCCTGGGAGAAGACGACGGGAGACCTCATTGACACTCCTCCACGTCACGCATGCGCTGCTCTGCCGGTCATTCACCTGACGTGCTGGCCTCAAGCGGACAAACCAATCCTGCAAGATGCGTCCAAGGCAAGCGAGATTTATGCTTGCCCTGTTTATCAGTCGCGCATTGCTCCACGACGTCCGATCCTGGAGCTGGATCTGAGTCACAGTGGAGTGCCTTCTACACGCTGGTCACTACGTGGCCTGTCCGCAACTATCCGTCCATACTGAACGTTTCTGTGCCTTATTTTGAATTTAAAACTTTCCACATGTGATATTCATTAAATGCAATCTTATTATGTAACATACTTATATCTTTCAATAAGACTTTCAAAATGTTATGCAACAAAACTTCCAAACTCCTTTAATCTACAAATAAGATGAAGTCAGCTCAAAAGTCAAAATTGTGAAATAGTAAAAAATTAACACAAAAACGTAAAATAAGAATGCAAAATAATTTTCATTCAAATTCACATTTCGAGGTCAAAACACCAGCACATGCACCCGACCAAAAGAACCAGGCAAAACAGGGCAACTGCTGCACCAAAATATTATGTACAAGATCCCATTCAGAAAATCAAAAACGACCCTCTCAAAGGGCAACGACCTCTCTGCACTTGCATCATATGGGCAACCTCTTAAGACCCCAAAAATTTATAAAGTTTGCCCACACAGCATAATTATCCATGAAGAGAAACATTGATGAATCAAGAATTCAGCTGTATTTGACAACAAAGAACACACAAAGATTTCATATCACAAAGAAGAGCAACTCAATGACTAGAAAAGGAGGAAAGATGATGCAGAACTTGCTATTGTTGATATGATGACGCATTACCATGGGATCCATTATCACTATTATTCAGAGATGGCTTCGGGCATTAATTACAAAACAAAGAGCTTAAAAAAAAACATTCTCAAATAATTAGTAAGTCAGAATGGCTAACACGATTAAATGATAAAAATTCAGATCAAAATAATGGAAAAAAAAAAAAAAAGTTCTCGCTTAATAGACGCTTATATATGTACAGCCATAACGGAATGATTCAGAAAGTTTGCCAAACACACATGCACACAGGGGAAGTAGATTCAGTTGAAGGCTTCATCCTCACTGCTGTAATGAGAACCCTTTCGCGCTAATGATGACTCCTCTTGGTCAGATCTAGCAGCAAATAAGACGACCATGTGACGGAATGGAAATATATTTATAAGGCGCACTCACCCGTACACTACTTCATCATCTGAGTCGTTAAGCATTGACAGAGCTGGGTTGTCCTTGAAATGCGATTCTGAAAATGAATAAAAAATAGATTATTTCTTTTAATGAAATATCATCAAGCACTTACCAAAGACAGCATTTTTTGAAGGAGAGTACACAAATGCCATGGTGTACAAGTAAAAGTTGAGCAGGCCGTAGAAGGCCATGAACTCCACTGAGTTCTGGTAGTGGGTGGAGAGCTGGGCAACAAAGTTATCTTCAAGGACACTCTTGCCAAATCGTAATATGAGGATGGTGATTGAGATGGACAGCACAATCACCATGAGGAGAGTGAGGAACTTGAGGCGCAGATCTGAGGACAGCAAGCAAGCTGTGAAAAGCTTCAGCACGATCTGAGCAACACTCTCTACAGAGCAGTCGAAGGGGAGGAGGGTCTCTTGCATGCATTGAGGCTTAGGGCACGATTACAATTTTTAACACTGGTACGTGTTTTGTCATGGGAGATGCAGTGATCAGTACTGATTTTTTTTTTCTAGTAAATTTTAAATCTAGGGTTTTGAGCCTCATGTTAGTGCCGGTTTTTATAAATGCTGCCAGGAGTGAGTGAGTGATGGGGTTTTACGGCTCCACCCAACCCATTCGGTTGATACGGGCGCCAGGCTGCCAGCAGTGAAAAATGAGTTCGGATTTGAATTTTACCGAATGAATAAAACAAGGGACACATCCACAGGAAGAGGAGAGAAGATGACTGACCGAAATAGGGCATGGACCTCAGCTCAGCATACGCCCTGATCAGGAGATACACCAGATATAGCACATACAACGACCCACAAACAAAGAAAAAGATCTTGAAGCCCTGCAAACAATTAAACAATTGACGACGCCCACAATCCAGATGACTCTTACTAAGAAATTGCCAGTGTCCAACCGATAGTTGTATGTTGGGTCACGCAGTTCGTTGAACTCTTGCCACGAAGAAAGTGTGATGGCCGCGAACCATACAAGGCCCACAAGCAGAATTTTGGGCAAATAGAAAGTGGTGAAGCGGCGTTTGTTCTGAAAGGGAATCGGATGTTTGTGTTCGCTGAGAGATCTGCAGAGGGACGTACCACACGAACGCCGTGATACAAACAGAGCCAGAAGAGGAGAAGGGCCCCCAGGAAGGACGCCTGGAAAATAGCGTCAAACATCCCCGGGATCCAACTGTTCACCAGGAAAGTCAACGGGAATATCGGATCTGAGGGAAGCCATGGAGTGAAAGGCACTCAAGAGAGAAGAGCACTCACTGTTGTAAAGCAGAAGTAGAGGCAGCAACACGGACATCCATCGCTGCTCCATGGACCAATCACGCATGGAGAACTTGCGGAGTGTGTGCGCGAATAGACACTGCATGGAGAAGAGGAATTAGAGGCGCTGTTAAGGGAGTGATGGGGAGGAGAACTCACAGTGGAGATGAATGTTAGCACAAGGAACACAAAACGGAACCAGATCTCCAGCTGAGTGAACGACGGATTATAACTCTTGAACTGCACAAAGAGAAATCAGAAATTGATGTTGTGATGAAGCAACGCTCACCAAGAAGCGAATGCTAGTGATGCGCTGGTTCATGCCCTCAAGGCCGTAGAAATGGACGGTCACCACATAGTTGGCGTAATCTAGGAAGCCCAAGTGAAGCAGAATCAACTGGCCGCAGGTCTGGAAGAAATATCGGGATTTCTGAGGAATGAGACGCGGATCTGTGATCTGACCTCGGAGGTGCACTGCAGATTGCGAGTGCGGTTGTGAGCACCGCCTTCAAAGACCTTCTCACTTTGGTCCTCCTCCAGCATGCCTCTGACCTGCACTTCAACATGGAATGGAACTTCAAACTTCCCACCTGCAAAAAATAAAAAATAAAAAATAAAAAGAGAGGAATGAAAACACAAGTGAATCGCTTACTCTTTGCGTAATCTGTTTGAATGTCAGCCATCAGCCATAACTGCTGATGAAACGTTGAGACAGGAGGCGACTTCAAAACAAACGGCCCAGTCTGTAAAAGCAAAGGCATGCATAATGACTGAACATGGAAACAGACACAGTACGTTGAGGTCAGATGGTTTTGGCGTCAGTTCAGTGGCGTTCACTGTAGTTGTCTCGATGACAGGGGGGCCTGCAACAATCAACAGAGAGACATAATCCAATTTGGTCACAAGCCAGCAGCCTACCTCCGAGGCCAATTAAGATGGTCAAGCCAAAGCAGACGAAGAAGGCCACAAACACAAGTACAAACTGCCGCTTGTTGAGCGCATACAAGCGCATCTGCACCGACCTGCAAATGAGAAGACGAGAAGAATTATTCACCATCAAAGGAAGAGAAATCCTGGTAGAAATGCTTACGGATGAAGCTCATAGATCTCAATGACAAAACCCATGGTGGACACAGAGCAACTGACTCAGCCACTGACCAAGGACACGTTCTTCATCACTGAGTGCATCTCCCCATCAGACAACCACAACATGCACTTTCATCAGCCTCTACACAAACTCGGTCAATGGCATATTGCCAAATACTTCAACTTATACTAATACTTTTTTTTACTATATCCACACCCTAAAAAAATGCTATTATTATAACTGCAAATATCACTAGATTAGAAGGTTATTTTACAGGAAAAGCAGCTCATAAAAGGCAGGAAGCAGAGGGTATCATCCCAATATCCTGATTACTGATAAGACATGGCCAATTCAACGGCTGACTTTGCGTCACAGATTAGAGAGACTGTCGATGGTCACCTCACTGATAAGTGATAAGTGATAACAGGCAAGAGCATACATGCACAGAGAGGTCGTGACTTCAGAGCAGAAACCGGCTGAGGAGTAGATTCAGGCGGGTCAACGCCCACACAGTGGCCTCTGGTTCATGAGGGAGTAGGGATGGGGGGAGGGGAGTGGGGGGGGGGGGGGTAGGGCTCCTCTTCATAGACCAGGAGATAAATTCTTAGCACTCAACACCTGCACATCATCTCAATGGATCACTGCATGATCTCAATTGACTGTTGAATGAGGTACCTTCCAGATAATTAAAATAATAGCAGTATTGTACATGCATTAGAAGTGAAAAAAAAAAAAAAAAAAAAAAGGCTTATTGTACTGATAACCCCAGTTCTCACAATTTCTGAGGTATCGGGTAAAAGCAAGTAACTGACTCAGCTACTGAACAAATATATTTTGTTCATAATAATTCAGTGTATTCATAGGACTTTTGATGTATGAACAAGATATGAATTCAACTTCTTATTTACTAGTATTTAAACCAATTATTTACATTAATTGATTTTTCTGAAATAATACTGATAGTGAACCCCTCTAATTAGGCAATCAGGGTTTTCAAAAACTTCAAAATTTGAAAATATTACAAGCACAGTAAGTGATCAAGAGAATGTGATTTAAAATCACTACCTATCTATAGTGAAATATTTCACTCCAGCGAATTTCATTTTGCAATCAACTCGATTTTTAAAGGCATTTAATTGTTTTAATAATAGACCATAAGTTTTGATAAAACTCAATTCAAACCATGCAGGTTTCACCTCATGAGGTTGTAAATGTGTTTTTAAAAAACATTAATAATATCTATAATGGAACAGTTTCACACTTCTTGAGTATCCGGAGGAAACTTTTTTTATAATTATGAAGCACCCGTGTTAATGATTAAAATAATAAGTTATCATCATCATGGCAATAATTGATTAATCATTTAATGGCATTAATGCATAACATGATTTTTAACCCCAAAGAACATTAAATACATTTTTTCCCATCCTGCCAAACATACAGGGTGATTCAAAAGTATATTGACAAGTAATGGGGATTTTTCAACTTTGAGTAAATTGTTACAAAAATGCTCTTTTCTCTAAAACCGGTCCATGTACCCCAATATAAATATCATTTATAGTTGCAATAGCTTCATATGAAATAAATTAGCCCTTTTACCAGATCATTTTATAGCAAATATTCCAGAAGTGCCTCAAAGCGCGAAATTCGTTGTTCCACTCAAGCATTAGGGGCCGCGAACAAACAAGCGTACACAAAGGCGCCCAGATCCACCACTTCAAATCACGACAAATCTTTAAAATTAACTAGCATACATATATTATATTAATTCTAGAAGTTTAGAACATGATAAAAAAAATAAAATAAAATAAAACATGAAAGTGTTATGCATTGTACACTACAGAGAGTCTTCGCTGTATGACCATGGGAATCTTCGATGTAAATTTCAATGAAATACTGTTTTATGTGATCAGTCGATAATTAACAAATGTGACCCAGACAAGTATCTATTGATTGAATATATAACCAAATGCTATAGTAAAAAATTCAAGATATACAATTAAATTTTTACTGTTTAAAAAGAGGAGGACTCGTTTATTTCGGCTCAGAGAAGCAGAGGTTGCAAACAGACAGGCATGCATAATGGCACTATCACCAAATCTGCGACTTCAAATCAAACCCTTTCTGTGGTACTCTATATTAGCATTGAGTAAATATCCACAAATCCTTTCATGAAAGGAAAATAAGCCACATGAGTTATTTACCACTTTACAACAGAGGGTCTTGGCATTAATCTTATTATTTTGAACTCCCCTCTGCATGTTCATTGGGGCCTAGGTGCAAAATTTTATTTGTTTATCATGAATAAAAAATTGAGCGATTTATGACGCGGTGTCGTAATTTCATAATTATCAAATTATTTGAAGACAACTAAAATAAAAGACATACTTTTCAAGATAAGAGGCTACTGTAACTATATATGGTAATTATATTGGGCACGTTACGCGGTTTTAGAGATAAGAGTCTTAATAAGAGCCTTTTTGTAACACATTATGCAAGGAATGAAGGATGAAAAATCCCCATTACTTGTAAATATACTTTTGAATATCCCTGTATATTTTTTTATGAATAGATTATTAACAATACCCATTTAATAGGCCCAATCACTGAATTAGTAATTATCAATAATATCAATAAATAATCAAAATGATCAAACAAGCATAGTGGGGAGGTCGATTATCTGGAAATAATGAATCATTATTTCAAGATAATCGAAGCCCCATCATTATCAATATCATGATGATAATGATAATCATTAAATGATGTGATTCACTGATTGGAATCTAGGCCAGAATTCATCGCCGAATCGCTTGCATTGTGGGGCGATGTGTGGACCGAAAATGGAGAATATTTCGCAGAAGAGGCTTACGGTTCAATCTCCATCCCGACATCGAGTGAAATGAATGGATAAACCAGGCGTTTTGTGACAGTTGTCAATCGATCCGAATGTTGGATTCGTTCATAGCAGCCGACTTCGTATTTCCTGTTTAGAGAATATGTTTATCTGCGCATGCGCTGAACTCACGAGAGGTAGTCAAAATTCCAACGTAATGCTTATAATTATAGGAAGAAAAAAAAAGATAGCGTAACAGCGTATGCCTCTAGCTGAGTGCGTTATGATTACCGGGTGTAATTCGAATAACACTGGTTATGAACATGCATAACCATTCTTGTCTACAAATAACGCTACGCAATTCGCGGCACCCGTCGAGACAAATCTGGCGATTGTCATACACGTAACGACTAAAGACTAACGACTAAGTGACTGATAAATAACGACCGTGCAAGATTGTACATGTATTCAATTTCTACTTTACACACAACCCATTTGAAAAAAAATAAAATAAAAAAAAAAAAACGATTACATGATATGCATGAGGGAATATTAGCCTCATAATTATCAAAACCCGCATGCGTGCATATTGCAAAATATACACTGTACATGCAGGTATAAGTAGCCGTTTCAGGTTAAGCATGTATATTATGTAGACCTACCATGCACATAACACAATTAATTCAACAGTAGTTAAAACAAAAAACCTAACTATGCACTTTATTTCCACAAATCAATGCTTCGATCGAACAATGGTGATAACTTAATTAATCATTGAAGTGATAATAATTAATTAACAAGGTGAAATTTTTAATGGCCTGTCACGCTCTCAGCACTGGATACTGGATATCACCAGGAAATCACTGGCATTCAATACAAATCAGAGACACAATAAATCACACATTGCGTCACTTCGGCTACAATCATGTCACCAAGAAAAGAAAAGAATTCAAAAGATGCATGAGCCAAAAGTTTAATTGCCTGAAAGTTGGCCAGACCATAATTGATGAGTAAACAGATAGGCTGTCGCACATGCTCACACACGGTTGATACGCATAGATAACAGTGTCACCGATTCCTTTTTCATAGTAATTACCTCTCGCAGCGGTCGTGTCTGTAAGTAGGGGCGATGTGCCGTCCAACATCGCTGAATATGTCCGAGAATTCCGTGAGGAATGACCGCAGGCGGACAGTCCAAGACGGCGAGTGCACAGCGGTGCTGTAGCCAAGAATATCCATTGCGGGGTGAATCCTTTTAAACTGCAGATCGCGTTAGTTCACAAGGTCAGAGCCAAACACCGGAATGCCAATGGAAACGCCGACCACTCTTCCGACACCGCCATCTTGGCTCCGCGAGGCTTGCCGTGTGAGACCGCTGCTTCCCGGCATAAATTATGGATGTGCAAACGTAGCGAGGACGGCGCGGTCTCCTTGCACGCACGCACGCCAGCGTCGACGGTTGGGGCGAATGGCGCCGATATTGGCTTACTCTACTTGGAATGGCACTCCGCCCCGAGTACAGAAGAGGGGGCGATATCGGATTGCGGTTATCGATCTTTGGGTAATATTTCGAGAGAATGGAGCAGCAGCGAGAGATTTGTGTGGGAAAATAGGCGGTCAATTAGTGATTTCACCTAATTGAACGTTGCAGCATTTCGTGAAAGAATGTTGAGATATATTCCATCTTGATGTCTCAAAGCGGAGGAAAAATATATATACAAAAATCGTTTGCGTTTGCATGCGGTGTAATTAATATAAGCCTCGAGCTGACATAATTCTCGACAATGGAAGTCCAATCGGCCATCACAGGAAACAACTATTCGCGAATTGCACTAGCTGTGTGGCACTCCGTATCAATGGAATTTTTCTAGTCGAAAAAAAAAAAAAAAAATAATAATAATAATAATAATAATAAACGAAAAATAAGCGAAAAAAATAAAGAAATGCAGTACATGCGAGAAAAAAATTATACATGTATACAGGTATTCGTGATTCGAATTTAATCAATTTTACAATTATATACATGTACGGTGAAATGAAAGAACAACAACACATTATAATAAAAACAGGCCTAGAAACCAGAAACCATGCATTGTGATTACATTAAATTCTTGTTGTTCGACCAATCTTCGACACACATAAACATTAAATTTGACTAGGGTCAGGGAGTAGCACAGTCGATGTTTCCAAAGATAACCCATTTACAAAAATGTACACTCTACGGTCGATCGGCATAATACAGTAGCAACACCAAAGATACTCCATTTAGGATTAGGATTAGGACTGTGGATATAGTTATCTTTACCTGTGAAGCTGACAGTCCTAGGTTCCTAACCCTAACCGCCATCATTACAATATGAGAGGTGTACAAGTATTGGAGAGTGCATGATATATAAGTCGCCTTCTGAGGTGGCTTCGAGCGGCGAAATGAGAGGCCACTGTGCCGACCCTTTTCCATTTCCCACATCATAACGGGGATCGGCAGCATCACCATCATAACGCCAGCCGAACCGCAAAAATCCATGTACATGGAATTGTGCGGTACCGTCACTCATATACAGAGTAGGCCTAAAGTAGTCTATCTACTCAATGTTAAAAACAAAACTCTAAAATTCGCTATAATGTATCAATTAGTCAAAAAAATAACTACCTGGTACGGATTGACTGTGTTATTCTGCGCCCATTTATGCAAAGAAATCAAATAAAAAGTCAATTTTAAATGAGGGAAGAACATTTAAATACGAGTGGTGATTAATCGCGCCATCGCGAAGAGAGCAAAATCAGATATAAGCCCCTGAACGAGCATTCAGGCATGTCATCTCTTGTATAACGCTTCAATAATCAATACAAACTTTCTATTTTGTTTTGATTTGGGAGATAAACATTAGTGCTAATGTCACAACAATAACACTCGCAAACAAAACAATAATACGAGAGCGTTGCCCAATTATGCGTTCAATGAAGTTTATTCATGGTCCGGGGCCTTGTTTGTCGCAAAAATGGAAATATCGCGGAATAACGAGTGCACTCTATTAATTGAGATACATCAGCATAAACGCTGATGACATTGGAATAGAAATGATAAGAATAGCAGCATGACATGTTAAACTAATCATACCAATTAAGTATTTATTTTTTTCTTATCTTTGTGTGATTTTTAAACTGCAATCTGTTTTGTAACACTTTCATAGAAATGCATAGCATCATTGAAAAGCATTGAGATCTTTAAGTTTAGCATGGAGTCGATAGACTTCATTTGGCCCACTCTGTATTATATGAGTGACGGTGTCGCAACAGAAAAATCATTACGTTGTGATTTTTCATGAGCCGTGTGTGACGGAATGCAACAGAAACTCCTGCTTCTTACTTTTCACCGCATCATGACACTTGCACTGAAATGAAAAAGTATAACTGTATATGCTGGCTATATCAGACTACGTGTATATCTCTGGTAGAATATGTAAATATAGCTACATGTATACATATATGCTGTACCGGAATTAACTGCATTTGGAGCTGTGCGTGTATCAAACTATTCAGGTGAGCGTCCCTGGACAACTAAGGCTTTAACAACACAACAGCGAAAACGGGATCATCGAAACACATCTTGGTTGACCTTTTATTGTATATTTTTATGATTTTTTTCCTTCTATATTGGTCTGTTTGTATTTTTGTTTTAGCAGTCCTTTTTTTACGCCGCATAAGGCATGATCTATAGTTGTAATCATTATAATCTCCTTTTTTTTCCTCATTTTGTTTGTTTCCTTCTTCTTTCTTCCTCCACAAGATTTCCTGTTCACGCATCTGACTGATTTCTTGTTTTATTTCGATGATGAAGTCGACGAATAAATAATAATTTACACTACAATTATTTATTAATAATAACGAATCACACACACACAAAAAAATAATAAAAATAAACGAGGTGATCATGGGCGATGTCTTCCTAATTAGTGCTGGTCGATGAGATATCAAGAGGAGGAGGTGGACATAGAGCCAATAAAACAAGCAGGGAGGGTCAGTGGGTTGTGGTATAAATATTGTACGAATTTGACAAATTTGCTATATGGGCCTACATATAATATACTATTATATCAATGGAATTTAGAGATCACCGGAAGCGGAGTTATATCGGTATAGCAGGACGTCGCCTCTGGTCGGAGCCCGAACTCGGAGAAGAAAAAGCCACATACTGAAAACATGGAAACGTGCATGCATAAATTTCTATTTACGTCTAGTCCTGAATACCACTTTTCCCAATTGACTCAACTGGTCGCGACTCGCAGGGAAAAAGAGCGCGAAACAGCTGACACGTTATGTTTTTGCGTCATTGTTGACCAGGACATGCTGAGCATGGTGCTCATTTATAATTATGTCTATATGCGAGTATCTATTCATCAGCCATACGATACTGTCTTATTATTATTATTATTATTATTATTATTATTATTATTATTATTATTATTATTATTATTATTATTATTATTATTATTATTATTATTATTATTATTATTATTATTATTATTTCTTTTTTTTCTTCCGAATCCCATCTACTCTCATCAGCGTACTACCCTGTCAGTTACAACTCAATTCCGAGTATATCAGTGCGTCATGACAGCGTGCATGCTCGTAATGGCAACTTGCCAAGCTGGTCTTGTGATGCTCGCACACCACCAGCGAAGGCAGTTGCTAGAAAATACCGCAAACATGACTTTCGTTTTCGGCATTCAGGTATTTGCAATTTCTGGCGCAGCCCGAGAGATAGAGGCTCTGCGCAGGAGTTGTCACATGAGTAGAAACGAACATCGGTGCAATAGTTGAGCAGGTTGAGCGATTGTCATGCACCACTCTCTTCAAATACGCTCTTAGCAGCCAGTGAGGGTCTCCTTGAAGGGCCGGTCAGTCGTGGTCATTGTTCAATCAGTCGTCATGGGAAACACTGCCTGTTGCCAGAGATGTTGTCCACTGGGATCTCGATCAAAGGCGAGTACTAAGTACTAGTGCACTGCTTCTAGACTAAGAACAACCTCTTGCCTTGGCTTGGATCTTAGCCTACATTTGAGTTACGCCTGTCTGGTCTTGTCAACTCTAATTAACTTCATTGCACTAGTAAACACTTAGAGGTTTGACTGCATTGGGATATAATTGTTAATAGTGGTTATAAATTGCTGACACAGCCCATTCTCCATCTTGTCGGTGGTTATAGTAATACTAATAGAGTACCAAGTACTACCGTAGTCCCTCGACCAATTTTGCCAAATGTTCCAGTCATTTGATTTAATTGTACATTTTATTAATTGCATGCCACTGTTAAAGGTGTGTGCAGCCTGTAGGCTGTACGTATAATCTATTATTAAGTCTCTAATACAGTGATACTCCTTCACTTGTATTGTACACTATAATACGTTATTATTGCATCCTAGTGCATTTATCAAAACATCCATGCGAATTTATATATATCAGGTTACTTCAGCTGTATACGTGTACATAATCGCTCTGCATGGGTAAACCTCACAACATGCATGATGCACTCAACTATTTGGATTGTTGACTATCGGATGTTTGAGTACTATTCTCGTGTTTATTGAAAAAAAAAAAAAATACTAGTGAATTTTTCTATATTCATAAATTCAATATAGATTTCTAAAAGAAACTTTTTTTTTAATATATAAATAATTAAGTCGACTGCGCGGTTCGGCTAATAAACTTGTCTTGTGCAGCCCATATCTTAATCAATTATATATCATATTAAACGGACACGCCCCCTTGTCCTTCATCGACCATCAATGTATAGATATGTTCTCTAATTTTTAATGTTCATAGCATGTTTTTGGAACTCTTCCTCATCGACCGCGGGTCTCGAGTGGATCCTAATCAATGTTTGTTTCTTCAGCAGGAGGGTTATGAGCAGATCGGAGGCACAGATGCACGCAGACAGCCCGCCTCAAACGGAGAGCAGCAGCACCTGGTAGCGTCAGACAACAATGAACCCGTTGACCCCGTCGAGGTGGAAGTAGTGCAGCCGAAGCGTCGCAAGTCCAAGCGCAAGTCTTCAAAGAAAGACGACAGCACGAGTTCGACCGGTGAGCCATCCAACGGCTACGTGGGCGACAGTGAGGACCAGGCGACAGGTACAGCACCGGAGGCAGACAAGACCGAAGTGAAGGAGCTGCTGGTCGATTACGACTCGCACGGAGTGTCATCGCCAGAGGACGCGGCTCCCACTCTGCATGCTGAACACCACGCGGAGGTTGAGCCGGTTGAGCCGGCGCCCAAAGAGGAGGAACAGCCGGCAGCCGAGGGGGAGGGGACCGCCGATGAAGCAGCAACCGAAGGACAGACTGCGGAAAGTGAAGAGGCCGCAGCGACGTCCAACCCGGAAGGGTCGGGGGATGAGCTGCCTCCACAAACGCAGTACGCTGATCCGGATTCTTCGCCTGAGAAGTTCGCTCCCGCGCAAGACGACGAGGCAGCCCCCGAAGAAACTCCTCACTCGCAGGACTGAATTGTTACGTAACATCTCCACCAGCAGTGTCATCATCTCATGATGCAAACAAACCAATGCCATAGACTACTTGTTGTGATAGCTCTCTTTGTATTTGCCAATATTCAAAATCAATGTATGATTTCTACAATAAAAGTTCATTCAATGCAACACATTTGAGTTCGCGGTTGTCTGCGTCATAACGCATTCCAACGGGAATGTTCCTCCATTGCCTTTTATGCAAATCTGAGCATCTTGTGTCACTGCTTGCTCATTGTGAGATGGTCTTTCGTGTTCATGACTGGGGTGGTCTGTCGCTGGATTCTTCACTTGGAGGAGATGGCGTCGTCTGATCCTCTGTGGGATTCTTAATTTTTCTCCCTGGAAAAAGTAATTTGATTTTTCTATATTCTGTACGATGGTATGCATGTGTATTGACACTGATGGTTTTTCGCGACAAGAAAACCGGCTGGCGTTAACTACAGCTTCTTCTTTCCCCTCACCTATATACTTGTATCTAATATAATATGCATGCGTTGCGTAATAAAACCGATAAACGTGAAGTGGTCTATGCGATTCAAAGTTCATTCAATTGAATGTTCTTTGATAAGGTGTCGCACACAACGTCTTTAACTAGCCTCGTGATGAGGTACGGCGTCTTTTTGGGGCATGTTGCACGCTAAACCCGACGGTATCCGAGCCCAAATGCTCTGAAAGTTTGGTCTCATAGGCTCGATCCCTGGGCGAAACCTAAAAGTGACAAGTGCTCCGGATCTAGAAGACTGCATGGCGTTAGGATCCTTGTTTCAGAAGAAGCGTAAAATCAATGCTACGATTAATTCCACCTTTAACTAAGTTTGTTTTAACTTCAGTAACTGTTTTACATAAATGCATGTACTGAGGCGAGGACAAGTAGATATGAGCGCTTTTTTCAATTCTCATGATTTCAATCTGCAACCTATATACAGGCCCTATGTGTAGAGTGGGGAGATTCATCATATTCCTCGCTCAAAAGTACTTATATATATAAGAATCGTTACGCTGATTGTTCTGAGACTCCGAGCACTGGCCACTTCTATAGATTTCGCCCAGGGAGCAATGCGACCGTTACGTAACCGAGAATTCAGGATGATCGCCGCTTTCATCTGGTGGAATTAGCTGCATGCACTATCTGCACTCACGGATGGTGGCTTAATTGCATGCTATGTTGGAGACATTGCATAACCAACAGACGACGGCAGAAGCACAGGCCAAGGGGCTCACTGGGTGTTACGCAATCATGTGTAGGGGGGGGTTATATCAGTTATATACATAAGCGCCAGGAATCAGCCAAGAAGGAAGTTACGCCAGTTACTTCCGTCTTTCGCATTGGGATTGTAGGATACACGTTATTACACATAGCAGTATTATCTTGTGCAATAACTTCATCCTTTATATGCATGTGATACATGTGTACTCATTCGCGGGTCGGTGGTTTGGCGAACCTTGCTCGGCATTTCGCAATCTTCTCTCTCAAAACAATGAAATATATTTAAAATCAAATTCGATGCAGTACATAGCTTGTATAGTTGCATATGCATTGCCCCGCATCTAATTGCCCTCGATTTCAATTCCCGTGGCCTCAATCGGCGTCTGATCTAGATTTTTTTTCTTCTATGAACACAGCTTGAACGCAGTTTGCATGGGTCAAGCAAGGCGACCACCGCGAAATTTGAGGGACGCGCGAAAAATGTCCAGTCGTTTAAAATCAGGAAGCATGCCTCAAATATACACCTCAGATATAACGATCTTTCATTTATTGAAAAATTCATTTGCTTACGTAATAATAATCACATGCGTATATATACCCCACGCCTCCAAATAATTTGTCATCTCTCTTGTTTCTTCTTTCTGTTAGTTACTGATTCTTTCGTATCACAACGTTAGAAATTTCTCCTGCATCACGCATGCGTACACTGTGCAAGTCTGATATTTGCATGGACAAGTGATGGCCCACTAATGGAGGGTCCGTTTAATTAATTCACCCTCTCTGTGGGGGTCACCACCTGAGTCAAATTAGGTCATTATAATTTTATTTATATTTGGTCGATTGAATGAGAGATACTCTTAAAGTATCCGGAAATTTGATGCGCACAAATTAACAATTTTACAAAATTAATGTACAGAATTTACCGCTTCGCACGCGCAAGTTCGTCGCACGTCGAGTTCCGTAGAAGTCATCGTCGTCGTCTACTCACATGATGTCGTCACCATGGTGCCCAACAGGCCGAGAATGACGATGATCATTAGGCAGATGCCCAGGGTCTTCCTGGCAGTGTGCCAGAATTCTTTCTTGCGACGCTTCTTCTCTGCTATCTGGTTTTCCATGTGTCTCTCTGCCTCCGCCAGAACATCAGGATTCCCTCTCACGTACTCTGCCATCCAGAGCGGCAGCTCTTCGCGAGATCCCTGCGCTTTGGCGGGCTCGTTCGGAGTTCTGTCGGGGTCAGAGGTCAGCGAGGGGTGCGCCGTGCTGGAGAGGCCATCGTCGTCTGGGAGGATGTCGAAATTCAGCTGTATAACGCTTACGTCACGCGTCTCGTTCCGAAGCGAAGATTTCTGAAGAGAATTAAGCAGTGAAATAATTATATGCACATTGCGTCAACTCATTACACGAATTACTAATTACCCACACATTCACCAATTAATTACTTATAATATTGGTCTGGTCATTATACGGTATGATAAATTATGGAGCACGCAACATCGCCACCAGGAGCCCCAGAGATAACATAGGTTATACTACATATTATGACTAGTATAGAAATTTGCCAATATATTAGTATATGGCATAACTGGGTATTACACATATTATGTGTAATCCCCAGTTATGTCGCCCCGCGGATTCAACCAGTGATTGTCAGGACCGCTGTCTGCTTTGAATTGTAGCTGGTAATAAGTGTGACTGATATGACTCTATACATGTACAAAGATTCTAGAAATAATATAGGATGTTTGCTATTATATTAATTATACCAGAAACATCCAAACCCATCCATTAGATCATGTGCTTCAGGTATTATACCGATAAATACTATATCACGATATCATTCCATCCTTTTCTCTATATATTTATCAATTAACCGCATATGTAACTAATAATATTAGTTATTATTATATCCAATAGACTGTGTAGTATGCAGTCATACTTACTTGTACATAATGTACTAGCAATGTAGCATGCACGCTCACTTATTATTGTCCGTCTGCTGTCACCATCGAAGGTCATAACGGATTGCATGCAATCGAGCGTGATAGACAACAAGCCCATAACGCAACATTGTGTACGTTATGATCCCTCGACTCCGATCAAACAACCTCTTCGCTGTACGTGGTGCCGTAAGCCTCACCATAAAGTGGGCTTGCAACTCTTGCAACATCGTGTGGTGGTCGAAGTTGAACAGTGAATGTCCCAACAGATATAATTATACAATATCAAAAGAAGGACCAGTCGACTTCTAATTGAGAAATATAGGTCTTCTACCACCATAAAACCTGAAACATTTCTCAATGAAACATGACTGCTCGAACTCGTGCGATATACACGAGGCATGTATGTACCCATACATATGATTATGTATTATATGATTCACTCATGCGGTAAAATATTCCACTGCATTCAAACTATTATCTTCCATCTGAATGTTGATAACAAAATAATATAATATTACTACAAAGGAATAGATGACGGAGCACGTTCTGGGAATAATTATTTCCAGACTCAAATCCTCGCCTTACTCGCAAATTAGGCAGAATGTAAAATTTAATCTCAAAATAATTTTGGGTCATATTTTCCAAAGGCCATCAAACCCCTTTGCAATTAATTAAATTTAGAAATACTTGGAAGAAGTCTGCCAACGAACTTTCAGATGTGGCTTAAATAAGTTAGGCCTATACGTCGGATTTTGATTACATAATTATGTATTTGGATTTCCGAATATAAATAGATGTTAAACGAACAGCAGAAACCATCCGGTGTGCCATTTTTTTCCTAAACATTTATAAAAAAAGACCCAAAAAAAGAAGAAATTATATGCTTTGACCTTTGGTTTTGTCTACATTATGAACATATCAGAAATTGACTTAACTAAATTTCTTTCATATATTCCAAATACATGTAGAATTTTTCATCAACAGTGAATAAAAAATAAGAATGACGTCAAAACTGTTCACTACATTCCGGAAACCAAAAGGAAGAATGCGCAAAAAAAGTCGGTTGATTTATGGCTAAAATCAGATAATACAAATGTATGAGCACCGAAGCTGCTCTTGAGGAGCTCATCAGAGCAGATATTTACAATGCGCCGAATCCAAGAGCTATTGAAAATACCTATGCAATGAGAATTAAGTTTGCAAAAAGCACACACAGAGATGCTTTTCACCTTCGTTCTGAAGGAGGAAGGGCTTTTATAGCGCATGTATCTCACTCAAATGTTACATATTGACAGAGACCTCGTTAAGTTGCCACGATTGATAATGAATTACAATCCATACTCATAAGGAAATATATAAAAGAGCTGTGCGTTGGGCGATTGAACCAGAAATTGCTCTGTGAAGGAATATGGCTGCATGGGGAATGAACACCACCGAGAGCGAAGGAGGGTCAGCGGATTGGCAACTGTTTATTGGACTGGCCAGTCTGGGCATCATGCTGCCGGTGGCCTTGATGATTGTGGTCAGTATGGTCATCCTGCCCAAGTGTATCAAACCAGTAACAGAGCCAACAACGACAGACGGCCCACCCACTTATGAACAAGTGATGTCATCGGTGAGCATAATCAGTCCTCCGTGTTATGAAGATGCGCTCAAGATTCTCAGCAATACACAACACCCGAGTGACAATGTGTGAAGCATAAACAGTATTTATTGATGTATATACACAAAAAGGAATAACAGTACAAAACTCAATCACAGGCAATATTACGAGCGTAGCTGAGCCAACATCTTCTCCAAATCGGCGTCTTCCACGGATGAGCTGGCGGCTGGAGCCTTAACTTTGTTACCGCTGTGTGCGCCAGCATCTGCCAACTGAAATAATATGGGAAGCAAAAGTGATGGCTGCGTTTGATGGGAGGCAGAGGTACGTACAGATCCTGTGATATCAATTCCTATTTCATCCAAGACTTGACTGACAATGGCACTTTGTTCCTCCTCGTCTCCTGAGTCGTTCATGATGTCGTCAAGCGCATCGTTCACTGAGGAAAACACAGAATATAAACACTGATGAAAGTGCTGACAAATACAAACTCATTTCTTCCGTCATTTCCATCTTCGCATTCTGCATTTCAAACTGTCGCATTGTCTGTGCCGTCTTCTGTGGATCCATCACTTTGTTCATGGTCGCCATTGTCTGAAATCATAAGTAATAAATCATAACGCACTTGTAATCATAACGTTACACACCTTGGTAGTGTTTCCCATGGCATCAGCCATCTTCATGTTGGAATGCATGAGCTGTGAGAAGCATCAGAATTAATCAACGCATTCACTGAATTCTATCAGTACCTTCTGTTGTGTGCCTATCGAGGACATTTTGGAGCCCATGGCGTAGGTTTTCGTCCGTTGATTGCGTACATTGATCAACTGCTTTGCCAAAACCGTGCATGCCTTCTCAACAAAAAAATGTAAATGCATGAGAAATAAAATGTCTTTGAATGATACCTGTTTGTTGTTTTGTTTTGCTGCTTTCTTTATTTCGCTCTCCTAGAGTTGAAAAAAAAAAATTAAGATGAGTTATAAATGACCAACAAGAGATGAAAATGTACAATTTGTTTTTCCTGGCGATCGAGCTCTCTTCGTTCTCTCTCCAAGTCCCGTTGTGACTTTTTTATGACTTTATCATTAGCACGTACTTGATCTGAAATCATTAAACATAATGTCATAAAGTTATCTGCAAAACACTGCATCCTGAAAATTTTAAAATATAAAAGATTCACTTTCAGCCAATTTGGATGTTGGAATTTAATATTTTATTTACATTAAATAATTTTCAATCATAACTAGATATGTTCCAAACATGTGGGGTCCTCTGTATTTTTCCTGACTGCTAAACCACTTCATTCAAAACTTGTTGGGTCTCTTCTCTTCATAGCATTAGACAACACTTTCAGAGAAGGGCAACAGATGTGAGGTTTTAAATGTGTAATTAACAATTGTGTTCACTTATACAGTAATTTATTCAAAGCAATCCTTAGAGCAAAACATCAGCAATGACATGCCCAAGGAGCAGCTGAAAAAGAGACAGAAGGAAAGAAGATACCAGCATATGAAAATAAAAGCTCAATTGCTAAGATAATCAAATGAAATCAGTGATGATTAAAATACAAGTAATTGATTTTGCCACAAATGTTGGTAGAATCAATGTAGCCTTGAATGCATATCTATACCTGCGAGTTGCTTAAAGTGTCTATGACACTTCAGCCCCTAGATTACATAAATCGATTCGCGGAGGTTTCATTATGCCCTTATATGGGTCAAAGTTCAATGTAGTGCGACTTTTAGAACGCTTTTTCCGAAAAAAAATCAGCCCCCTCGCCCCCGAGATTTGAAACGCGAGATCCCTCCGGATCGACGTTGTGACGTCACAAAACACCAAGGTATAGGAAATTAACATGGGGAGACGACGAAATTTCCGATTATCCGAAAACTAAAAATCAAAACAAATAAATAACATTCGCCATGTTTAGAACAACTTCCGCTCTATTCAATCGACCAATCAGCAAATACCGTCTGCATGTACCAGGCTTCTAGTCAATCCAGATCGCAGAATGGGGAAGAGGGAGGGAGTGGTAAATTCGGTGACTTAAAAATATATTATTTCACTGGAACTAAACTGAATAATGGGGCTATAATATTACTTATAAATATTATTTACATCTAAATTTGTTAGCCCTCAACAGTCACTCCTTGGATAGGTGAGCTCATTCAGCTAGGGTACTTACAAAAAAATGATTTGAAAAGTCCCCTGCCTTTTGAATTATGTTAATGACTATGCTTATTATTATTGACTTAATCGATTCATTAATTTATGATAAATTTCTCTACTTTCTATATATTTTTCCGAAGTGTTTCCCCGAAATGAAATAAGCATGAAATTACTATTATTACAGCCATCTCTTCGCCTATCATGCTTAGTTGATGCACACACACAGGCGACCTTGACTTGAGATCCTATTAATTAGTACTTCCCCCAACGTAACAATGGCAACAAAGAAATAGATCAAATGATATGCTTGACGGTTAAGTACACCTTTTATGATTGGATTTAATCTTGTGAGATATAGCAGTCACGATCGTCGGATGTGATGATATAATATTTTTATAAATGAATAGTGACATAAAAAGTATTTTATACCTATAATTAAATTAAATTATAGATTTAAAACTTTCTTGGATTATGTTTTGAACAAGAGAAACTGCGAAATATCTTAATGACACAAATGAATACATTTCATAAATCAAATTGCTAAAATAATTAATGATATAATTAATTCAATAAATCAGGGAATAACTATTTCCATCTGTCTTAACTTATTATTATTATAATAGTTTATGGCCGACTGAAGTCTACATACATGTATATGATAAATGAAATAAATTATGATAAAATAAAATAAATAAATAATAAATAAATAAATAAGCAATGCATCGCATATATTCACAAATAGAACAGACTTCTAATGGTGCCACAAAGATTAGTTAAAAACTGTATACGTAATTGAACAAGTATTATTTGAATAAATTGCTTGAGTTTAAAATTCACTTCTATAAATTAAAAATAGCATGTCTAAGAATTTCAATATTTAACTTGGTTAAATGCAAATATTATGCCATGACTTTGAGATCCTTTGATCCATTATCAAAGTAATGTAAATTGGTTCTAATTCTTGTGATGTTTTTGCATTAAATAAAAATAATGAAAAGTATACAATTAATACAATCATGATTCTTTGTCAACCACATGATCATAAGCAGATGTCAGGGTGTAAGGCTCAGGGCGGCAAGCGAAGTGAGAATGCTGCTTCTTGCTTGAGTTTGAAGACATGATATGACAGTATCAACATGCACCTGAAGTGAGGTTAAATCATGAACAAGTGAAGGCATGGATATTTTAGCTTATACACACCAAATGTGGCATTTTTTCGTGATTTCCAGACAACATGCTGCCCTAGTTTGGCTGAGGGAGACTGCTATCACGGCTCTGTCTTCCTTGGTCTGTCACATACTTCAGGATTGCGAGGCTGTAAATTGAATAAAACTATCAAACAAAAAATCAAATATAGAAACACTGATTATTATTAATTGAAATGTTCAACAAACGCATGAATTTCAATATTAACCAAAAAATCATAAATAATATTATTTATTGCCATTGAGTGATTATGGCACTTATGCCTGAATTCTCAATTGTAGCCACCAAGCTACTGCTCAATAGCTGCAGCCCATGAGCAGAAGCTACTCAACTGGTTGTCCAGTAGATCCAATGCTATTTATAATTATATGGTCTGTTTAAAGCTGCCATGCTTTTCAGGGCCAACTAGGTCATGGTGAGCATATTGCAATACTTTGAGGCTGGAACCAAATAGTGATTTACAGCATTTGCTAACTACATGTGTTGTCAAACCGGAATTTGCATCCAATTTTATTATGCTTACATAATTTGACATATATTTGTGTTTTCACTATTTATGCATACATTTTCATCAGAGCTTGATTGAGACATGACGAAGTAAATTCAATGCCGCTTGGCCGTTAAGCCAGCTACGCATCTGTTTGATATGTATTTACCATCCTGACAACACGATTTTAAGAGATTGTCGTCACACAGCCAAAAAGCAGAATCAAGAGCTAGACTGCATGATTATCTGTTTGATTATCATTCAGTATAGCCACGAAGACCAATAATAATTACTAGGCAATATTATGAATATATTATATGGAATATAAATTAGGGTTTCAATAACGGCACGACTTTCAATAATAAAAATTTGAAGTGATTGCTCGCCACGCCCGGCCTTTTTCGTAGTATGGTAATAGTCATCCCGCCCTGCCCTTTCATCAGTACCGCTGACAGTCATCACGCCCGTGCGTAATGTACCAATGTGTGATTGTCATGCCCCCCTTTATGCCTTACTTCTTGTATGCACTCACAGAGGTACTGGGAAGCTGAGACAAAGCATATAATTATGGTGACGGGCGTGTTCACTAGTGGTTTCCATAATAATTAGAATGCAATTATATTATATAATTATATATAGACGGAAAACTTTAAAATAAACTTACTTCCATAATGATAATCCATGCGTGACAGGTAGACCCATTATCCAGAGGACTTGACTTGAACAAGTCAAGTGGCCAGAAAAGGGTTCCCGTGGAGGCATGCTGAACTGTAGCTCCCCAAGGGTAGCGGAGTAGTTCGCTACGGCTTGGGGAGCTAGCTGAACTGCATCAAGCATGGATCCTTCGATGGCAGTCTGAATCTGGTCACCGTCACCAGTGGTCACCGCGGTTGATCGAGCTGCGAGCAGTGAACACTCTTGCATTGACAGTCACAGTGTCACTGGTGAAGTCACTCACTTAGTAAGTTAGTGAGTTAGTCACTACTCAGGCGAGTCAGCGAAGTTTCCGTCGCCTGTTTGTAGCAAAAACCGGCGATGCAGTGTCGTGGACTTCTCTCCCGAGTGATTGACCGTTCATTTGAACTCATAGTATTCAATCAAAGCGATTCAATCATTTAAACACAACTAAAATGTAAAATTATCGCGATCGAGCAGACAATCAAAACAGCGCTCCAAGAGCCAAGGTCAAGGTCGTCGTGACGTCACAAATCACCTTGTCAAGCGAGAGGTGAAGCGGGATTTCGAAAATCGTTTTTTTCGCGCCCTCAATATCCCTCACTTTGCGGGGGTGTAAATAGTATTTATAGAGGACGGATCATGGTTTTATTTATTGCAATAACAATTAAAATATTCAATTTTATTAATAAATGCATTTAATATGCAATATAAAAACACATTTTGAAGTGTCATGGACACTTTAACTGAAGTTTTAAAATACTTAGAGCTAGAGATCCTAGAGTCAATCAGGGCCACGGGCCTGAGTCAGTCACTGCCTCAGGCCTGAGACTGTGACTCAGATTCAAGCCTTAGGAATTAAAAATCTTTGAAGAAGCCGTTCCAGGTTTTTGTCACACTCTGTCGGCATGTGGCCCTTTTTTCAGACTGCTATCACTAGTGCTGTTGCCAGTGACAACCATGTGCTAGTGGTGATTTAGGGTCCCTGCACTGGGAGCTTCTCAGTGACTTGGTGTTTGGAGGCATGGACAAAGGACCAACATGGCAATCGTACTAGGGAATAGGAGGGCAACGACTTCATCAGTTGGTCTGGTGTCAAGAGAGATGAGACTCATGTGCTCTGCTTTATTAACAGCAATTCTTGATCTCTGATATTCAGGAGATGGGTGATATCAGAACTGATATTGAAACAGAAGACACTGGACGCCATTTCTATCATATTCATTCCATGATTTCACTCGTCCAAGTCCAGTACATGCAACACTTCATTTTCACGAAATTGAAAGTCCATTGTTGTTCTTCATCAATAGGGGCCTTGTCAGTGTGTGCAATTCAACTCTCATGATGGGAGCCAGGCGTTAAAACACCAATGCTTCCTGCGACACTGTTCTCTTGGCCTTGACAAAGAGATACCCTCCCACCTGACTGTATCCACAACGGCATCCTTGTGTGGCAAAAATGGGTCATGATTCGCCTAAAAACTGAAGGCCTAAAATTTGAAAGTTTTACTTTAACTTCTAAGTTGAAAATCATACACTGTACAGATTGATATTGATGAAAATGGTGAATAAGAGATTAGAGAACTCAAGAAAGAGTTAAGACAACTCAGTCAGTGGTCAGTGATTGAGTTAGCTGTATTCTGTAGTCATAATCTGTGGGGATGATATCTAATTATCAACATAGAGGCTTGGAACGAGATAATGATTAAGTCAATGAGTATTACTAGTATTAATAATAATTAAGTGAACTCACAGAACTGTCAACTGACTCCTGAAAAGTCTGAAACTTATCAAATGTCTAATAAATCGATTCTAAGCGTCAAAAGATTAAACCGATCTTAATCACAAACCTTTCACAGTTGGTTTCTTCGAGAAAAAGGACATATTGTGATATTTTATTGGATCTCCTCTCAAACAAATGACTCAAGTTCTTATGATTTTGTTGTAGTTGTGAGTCAACCGGAAGTATTGCTTTTAGGTCGAAATTTTTGTTGAGCAAATGGTTTCGTTTCTATGCCACTGAAAACAAAACTCCCGCTCACGGAAATCGGAGAGGATGCAGCTGTTTAACAGCAGCCTCAGGTTTTGAAATTTATGAAACCAGGTTTGGTTTGCATAATGCAGGCATGGATATCGAGGTCAACACTGCGTTGTGTTATATATGGCACCATAACAGAAACCTGGGGTTACGGTCAGACCAAGTGACCTTCTCTTTGTGATTTGATTTAATTATGATATTATAAATATCCCAAGGAGTCTTTATCCTCTACGACAGGAAGTCTAGACTGTCACACATTGAGCAAATATGAAAAACTCTGCTTTTCGGTGCATAAACAGATGCCCAAACTCTAGAGTCGAAAACACCTAAACAACATGATCTCTGTTACAGCATCAGAGGGAAAGTCCCGAATTAGATCAAAAGCTTTTGATAAGCAGGTAAGAGACAGTTGTCGTAAACAGACTGCCATCAACCTCAGAAGTGGTCCGAAGTGAAGTTCTGCAAGGTTTGTTACTGGGACCAGTGTTGTACTGCTTGTTCACAATTCAGGTTGTACATGTATATATTATCACCGATATGCCGGTACATCAATATATCCAGTTATCAATGCTTTTCTATCATAATACAGACGACGCAAAGTTGTACACTGAGATTAGCAATGAACAAGATGAAAAAATAACAACTACAGAAAGATATAAATACATTTCACCAATGGCCAAGGAGGTGACTCCTAAATTTCCACCCTCAGTCTTCAATTATAGCATCCCAGTTGGAAACACGTCCGTCAACCTGCGGTGGGCAACCTGTGAGAAGGGCCTGGGCGTCAGTCTAGTGGATAGAGATGAGAATCATGAGATACAGCCAAGAACAAGAAATCCAACATCGTGGCAGTTTGGTTCAACAGTTTTGGGTAAGTTCGGGCTAAGTTTCTGTTCCAATTTAGACAATGCAGAGCATTCATCCAACGCATTCTTTCATTTTTTTTCCGTTTAAGAATTTAATTTAATAAGTGTCAATTAAGCGATTATTTTCATTTTTCCCCACCTCTCTCACCCTAGTTGGCTTATTTGCCTGTAACATTTCATCTTTTAGCTTATTGGTGGGGATTGTATTTTGTTATGCTTACTCACCTTTTGCGTTGCGTTATATTATTTATCATGATTTAACAGATTTACACACTTTTGTCGCCAAAGGAAACCTGTACTCGTTCTCTTTATGGATGGTAACACATACTGACGCATCATATCTTAACCTCATCTAATCATCCGCGAATTTCTTAAAACTCTGGACTCCCTAAACACAATAATGTTAGCTTTCCGACAAATTACCTCGGCTACATTTCCCGTAACCCATTTGCACGAAGAAAATTGAACACATGAAAATGGGTTGTGTCCTATGCTTCTTTATCGTGTCGAAACATAGTTATTAAATTAACTGTTCATATACCCTGATTTATTAAGCGGATTAAGGCGCGTTCACATTATATGTGAGTGCGTGCGTGTGGCAACATTTTCCATCGCAATATTTTCTGTTTTTGTTTCCATATTTAACAGCTTATGCGGATTTTCCACCCACAGACCGCACGCACATGCAATATGTGAAATTTGGTACCTCTATATAATCACCCAGTGCAATAGTGCTATGCATGAATATCAGATTATCAAGGTTAATAATATAACAATAATTTTCATTTTTTATAAAAACGCAAAACTGCTATACGCTTCTATGCGTTGTACATAAAAATTGCCATATAAATGTTAAAAAGCGATGTTAAAAAGGTGACTCTTCAAGTGTCTTTTAAAATAATCAGTGTCCTGAGTGCTTCGGAGATGTTCAGGTAAGCTGTTGCACAGTTTTGGTCGGAAATGACCAAAAGCCCGGTCTCCAATTTTCTTTTTGGTTCCAGGAACGGACAAAAGCAATTGATTCGATGACCAAAGCAGTTTAGAGGGGCGATGGCTTTTGCAAAGTTCCTGAAGATAGTGTGGTGAGTGGTGACGAATTCTTATATATAAATCTTTATTCATACGCACATGTATTACAGTGGCATAATCAAAAGGAACTGAAAAAGAAAAAGAAAACAAAAACAACAACAAAAAACAACAAAAAACAAACAAAAAAGAGACAAAAAAAGAGAGACAAAAAAGAGAGAAAAAAAAGAAGAAAAAAGAAGAGAGAGAGGAAAAAAAAGCAACCAAAAGATCAAAATTCAACTAGTGCATAAATGGATAGTAATCTCATTACAATTTTCATAGTCAATTTGGTTATTGCAGGTGTCACGATACATTAAAAATCTCAAATTATAGTCGCATTAGCTTGATGGTTTGCGTCGGGCTCAATTACAATTGACCTTAACAAGGAAACACGTGAACATAAAGGTTCTGTACATTGATATTGTATTCGGTGCAAATAAAACGAATACTTTTCACAACGCTAGAACAACTTATGTATAGCTTTATGGACAATGAGCACGGATTTGTAGATGATTCTTTCTTTCCCACACAGGATGCCAATAAAGGTCACGAAGGACAGGTGTGATGTGGTTCCTTTGGGGTGTTTCGGTGACGAGGCGCGCAGCATTATTGTGTAGCATCTGAATCCGTTGAATAAGTTTATTAGGAATGCTATTTAGAAGTGCGTTATGGTAGTCTATTCTCAAGATGACATTTGCGATCTCTGCTTTCGCACAAGCTGCTTGGGGGGTTGTTCCCAACTTCCTCGAAAAGTTCTCGCGGCCAACACAAAATGCTGTATAACACAAAATGCTGTATGACAGCAGAAAATTCGCTTGAATAAAGGTCAGCTTCCCAGTGTACGTACATAGATTAAATATAAGATCAGATGTTCAGAGCCAGCGTCATGGAATGCCAACAAAAGGAATATTTAGAATTGAGGCTTCAACAATGATATCGGAACAAGTCTACTCTTGCAATCAGAATCCAGATGCCTCAGAGAAATTGGCCTAATATGCAGCTTTGACCATTTTTGTAGTTGTTCTATCAAGTATCTAACATTCTAACTACATGTATTGTATACCAATTTTCATATCCCTTGTACATATACTGTATCGCGCTTTCTATATATACGTATATATGTTGGGTCGATATCTTTTCCAAAAATCCTCGATCGTATAATTATAACCCAATTATCGGCACACCAATTTCATTGCAGATGTGTTTCCGAACTCTTGCAGTTCAGCTTTGTAGAAAATTATCGCAGAAGAATTATTAACACAGAAGAAAAATTGAAATGGAAATCAAGAAGCGTAAACACTCGGAATTTATTATAAGTTTATTACAAAAATAAAATGGAGAATACTCCTTCAGCCAAGGATCCAAGGTTGGTGACTGGTCAGTCCAATTAATTAATATCGACCAGCGCCAAGCATTAAAAAGATAAAGGCGGTAATTGCATAGTTTCTCATTAAAGTAATGATCATATCCCATGTTTGAGAGAGATTAATCACAATATTTCGAGGAACCATTCCAAATATTGGAACAGAGACTGTTCATATAATTATAAATATACATTACCCCAATTTACAAGTTACGCTCACCGTCTTAATTAATAGTAATCGGTATATATAATGCGCATACACAGCGATGCATGGCCGTCGACCAATGTACTACGAAAAAACAAAAAACAAAAACAAACCCCCCCCCCCCCCAAAAAAAAACAAACAAACAAACAAAAAAACAACTGCAAATTGGGTTATATGTTCACGGGACGATATACACTAATTGTTTGGTTCCTGAGACTGGGTAATGATTAAAAGTTTAGCGAGCGTTGCTTCTGAATGGGAGCGTGGAATACAATCTGATATGCAATATGACGTCAAACACTGAATCGCGTACTATACTGAAAGTATAAGCACATTCCTCTCTCTTTCCTTATAGTATTCTGATTATGTCAGCTGGTCTCATCATCGCCACGATTTTCTGCATAGTTTGTCTTCATTCCACCATTCTTTCAAGCTATACGAAGCACGGTGCTGCGCCCTTTGTTGCGCCTTCGAGCACAACAAGCACAAGATCTCCGAGAGAAACACGTTTTGTCGCACGGTGAAATTGCGCTTCCATGTCATATATTGGTTGTAGGCGTCGTCGTTGACTTGCAAGTAAATGAGATGAGCGCTGAGTTCTTCCACTGACGCGAACTGGTTGACATGGATGAAGGATAACGGAGGTGCCACTTTCTGGTATTCTTCAATGGATGCTCCCATAACTATGGGCACCATATCGTTGTTTAAAGCATACCAGAACTTTTCTGTGATGTAATCTACACACAAAGAATTCTCCATAGCCAAATAGAAGCGGTAACTCTTCTCCATTTCCTTTGAACACGTTGCATTTCTTCTTCTCATTTTCTTAATGTTAAGCATACACGGGTCTGGATCACCGCATAATCCAAATACATCAACATCTACCAATTGACGTAGATCCTTCACAAATTCCCAGCGAATTATGCTTCCTTCGGTGAAGCAGTTGCTCACATACCACAATGTTCCTCTGCTTTTCGTTTTTGCATAGTTGATATCTGGAAAGGGAGTTTTGCGCCTCACCACATCACCATATTTGACGACTATGTCAGAGGAGCTCATGTATGTCATGGTCAAATTGAACATGGTGCTAATTGACCTGTCCATGGGCATCATCGAGTTGGCAGGTGATTCCATACTCATGAAAGTGAACCTCTGATCCTGCATTCGGTGGTCAGGAAGGTCCTTCGCATTGAAATCTCTCGAGTGAAACAGCACCAAGGAACTTTCATTCAAGAAGGAACGGTCGTACGTTATATTACACAGCGACTCGGGGCATCCCTTGAAAGACGTACTCCCATGGTCGTTGTCGAAGAACCACATCTTGCTACCAAACCACGGGGTCCATAACAGAATCGTCTCATACTTGGGTTCCGCAATCTCGATTTCATATTCTTGCGTGGTGAGATTGGTGCTCCGTTGCATGTGCACACAAACACGTTCGATGCTAATCAGCAGAAGCAAAGGTCCCAAGCAGAGTGTGACAACCAAGAGCAGCCTCCGTCGCATGGGATGCAGACACACTTTGCGAATCATATCCGCTGTGCTTGTTTCACCTTTTGCTGAAGAAGAATTCGAAATTAATGCTTTATCATTGTACGTGTTTATTGTGTTCGTAATGATATCGATATTTGATGATCATTTTATATTCCTTCTGTATGGTTCTATAAGCACCAATAAAAATAATCGGACGTACAGCATTAACTAAATTAAGCAATTTTTTTTTATGCCAAGCACATGCATATTAGTTTGCATAATTAAAGAAGCATTAAAGAAGTCATTAACTCCAAAGTATAGCTCGACCTGAAGGTTAATGAAGCATACAAGTGTCTCACATTCCTTTTGTGGTATTTTTAAGCTTTAATTACAATTTTTACAGCATTTACGCAGAACCGCAGCCGGACTCAGAAAACAGACGAGTCAGGTATATGGAGTGAAGCGAGCAATCAAATGCTTAACCATGCCTATTCATGCTTCGATCATGGCAAGTGGAACTATTGCTTATATTGTAACATGTCTTTTATAACATTCTTAATAAATTAGTGCCATCTATATATAAAGTACATGTATATCCTCGTAATCAATCATGAGCATATCGGTATAAGCGATATCACACAAGTATAATTCCAATGGGAGCGATTAAAAAATAATAATAATGTCACACATAATTATAAGGGCAGGGGAAACTTATTTAAGAATAAATATCACAATAATATATTATCTCGACGAATGCTCATTTCTCGGCATGCATTTAAAGCGATTTTCAACACAAAACCAAAAAGAAATCAATATGCAACATGTGGAGGTTTCATTGCTGCTACAATGGTCTGAGACACGGATGAATGAATGGACGGGGAATTCCGATGCATCTCCACAAAACAGGTGTCCAAAGATAGCCAATCTTCAAGGTGTTCAGCGATTTCAGTCTTTCATACGAGCAAACCTCGTTGATCAAAGGGAACTGGTTCTGCCGAAATGTTGTCATTGGGAAACATAACAGTAATTTACATCCAATTAAGATGCACGTATATCATAATCCGGATAATATACAATTTTTAATTCAATTTGATATTTCTGGTTTTGCCTTATTGATTTCGAGTAACAATTAGAGGCAATTATCATAATTTATTCGAACGGTTGTTGTAGCAGAATAACATGTTCCGTTTGATTGAGACGATTCGTGAAAACAAAAAACATGACCACCTCATCATGAATAGGCAGGGAGATGATTTCTCAATCAGGAATCATCCTTCATTCGTCATAATTTATGGTATATTTTATTGATGGCTCAAATTTTACTTTCTTATGATTCTATTCTTGGTATTGGGATCGATTGTGAGGGTGAATTTGATCACGAGTTGCTTTAATCTTAATCAAGTTAATGCTCATAGCATCAATTTTGCTCTATATTCCAAAATTTCTATTTTTATTGTGTTTTGCTCGTTAATCAATTATGCAATTGTTTTGTAACCGCGGTACATCAAAATTTTCAGCACTATGATATGTATAATGAAGGCATTCATGGATAAAGAATAAGATCATAATCATATGCAATGCGGACATAACATGTACCGCAAATTGAAACACAACTTAAAGTTAGTTCTACGTCAGTGTGCAGATGCAAATGTGCAGACTGGTCTACTTCTTACAAGAATGTAAACGTCACCAGGTGTGCAAGTACGTATTGCGACTCTCAACTGGAATTTCTCAGCATTTAAACGTGTCAATAAATTAAAAAAAAATAAAATAAATAAATAAATAAAAAAAAAAAAAAATAAATAAATAAATAAATAAATAAATAAATAAATAAATAAATAAATAAATAAATAAATAAATAAATAAATAAATAAATAAATAAATAAATAAATAAATAAATAAATAAATAAATAAATAAATAAATAAATAAATAAATAAATAAATAAATAAATAAATAAATAAATAAATAGCTGTTAAATTATAGGCTTGACAAGGATGACTTTCTTTGTGTGTATATTTGTGCGGATGTAATGAATAGCACTTAATTTAATTAATATGTATGTTATTATTCAGAAGTATAGGCTTAGGTTTAGCTGGCAATGTTGGAGTGAACGTACATTCCTTTGATTTTCTCTAACTTGTTCCTATTTGAAACCTTTTTTTCTTCTCCTTTTCATCAAAATTACAGACGAGGCGACCGCTTCGTCTGCCTCAGCCTGGCTACGACCCGATTTTACGGCCAGAATTGAATTAAATATTCATCACAGCAAAGCCCATAGGCAAGCAATGTATAGAGAATTAAAGCCAACGAGCGGATGTTCAATGAAATGTTATGACAAGGAGCCAGACGCAATAATTGGGCTTAATAACAACAAAGAGGAAACTGTGCGGATCGGAAGTTGAAATAACCCAACTTTAAAATACCGGAAACCAACATCAACATTTCGGCATCTCAGCCGGGGAACACTTGCGTGCAGCATGTCTATATACAGAGAGGCAACACTCAACGACATCTGATCACTTCATGATGTCATCTTGCATGCGACTGATTTATGCGTGACGCTAATTGCCGGAATGGACTCCGTATCGACGGGGAAAAAACTGCGTTGAGACAATTAGAAAAGTCATCGTCGCGTATACAACAGCCGATATAGAATGAGCAGTGTGGTCAAACCAGTAACTTAACTGCAGGTCCAAGCTTATTCTGATTTGGGGTATAAAGTAATAAATAGTTATGTAGCTTATGATACTCACCGTGAACTTCTTTTTGTTTTCAAAATTCCAATCTATATTTCCATGCGTGCATCGCCTCCAACGTCTAGCGTGAAACTGTGACTTTAATTCCAGCGAAGTATCGATCCAGAAAAGGAGGATCAATCGCCTAAATCCGCTTGAGTTCACGAGCGAGTGACCAAGAGAAATCGATGACCGAACACAACGGTGTATTATTAAGGTGTATTACGGAGCGTTTCATATTTTACACTGATACGCCAAGTTAACTGTATTGGTTACGATCTGCGAGGTTTTAATCCGAAGGGAGTATTCCGGCCATAAGCGGAAGAAGGAGTTAATAGTTTTGGAAAACCAACCCCTTACAGAAGGTACATCGACAGATGTGTGCCAACATTGGCTGGATAACCGTGACTCCGAATTATTCAAATATAATAACAACAATAATAATACATTGAGATACAGGATGCACATGTATACGTGTAGGAGGGACAGCGATGGCGCAGTGCATGCTAGCGCGCTTGCCTCGCGTGCAGAGGGTCGTGGATTCGATTCGGTGGGGCAACTTGCCGGGGTCGAATTTCTCGGCCTGAAAACCCTCATGCACACCACACATTGCACAGTGTCGAACTGTGGTATACCTGGTTGGACAAAGATGCTGTTGTCATCGCTTAATATATAAGTTGTTGCTCCTTCAATGTTCATAGCTTGCTGATGGCTTAGGCCTACGTGTCACGGCTGGGGGTTCTACAACCAGGGATAAGTTGTTTTGAACCCCATAGAAGCCCAAGTATACAATGTTGCGGTAAACAAATCAATAGTTCATTTTTATTTTTACATTGAAAAGTGACGTTGAATAAGCAATTCGACAACAAAGACGTTTGTTTTTGTTGTCGAGATGGGTTAGGCTAAACCCCCGCCCTCCCCTTCTTAAAGATCTCAAAGGGGTCTTTTTTTCCTGCGGGTTACCATACAGAGTATACATGTCTCAAACAGCGCTCGACCTTGTTATTCAGTTGGGGAGCACTGCGGAGTGGCCGAGTAATTTTAACGAATTACTTGTAGCAAAATAGCAGATGACTCATGACCGGGAGATATAGGACATGTCCAATCGCGACCATCTTAACTATATCGGATGTACAGCCCCTCCGAGTATAGTATATCGACACATTGTAGAAAGCCTTAGGCAGATTTAGGGCTAAGGTCGAATTGGAAGAGCGGCATCATTCTGTGCCCTTTCCGGGAAGCGCCAGAAGATAGCCCACTCAGATTTTAGAACGGGGAGTGCTTCGAAGTGCAATCAGAGACAGACCGAATCACGTGATACCGCCTTATTTCGGGCGCCAAACTCTCGCAACATCTGATCACTGATTTTAGATAATTATATGCCTTATACAAAATCCCACAAAAAGATTAAGTGATGCCTTTTTTTGTGTGAAAAAAAATATTGAACCCGAATCTTCTTGTTGCGTAAAATTTTGCCGAAACCTAAAATTAGGTCAAAAAATTTGCGGGACACGTTTTTACGGGACTGTTAGATCTACTTAGGATTCAATGGTTTTAATAAAACTTTGCATGTACATGCCAATTTACATAAAAATGTGTCTGACAAATAATTATGTAATTCATTTAATGTTTTCAAGTTTTTATGCATGTTTAATTACCCGAAGGGTCATAAATTTAGGCCAGAACTAGTGCTCTCTTCTGGGCTTTATTTGCCCATTTTACAATAACTTAATCAAAATGTGACAACACATTTATTTTTTGCATTGCTTTGATGCGCCCATGAGAAGAATATCGAAAATATTCGTCTATGATTAGTAATCTAAAATCGATTTTAAATGAGCGCGTAAATCGGGAGTCTGTCGCGTTTTGACGAAATGACGTCTCCTGCTTCACTCAAATTGGCGCCAGAGGTAATCACGTGACTTTCTGGAAAATTCACCTATTGCATTTTTTATTTGTAAAGATAACCTATATTCAGGCCAATTTTTGACGTTCTGTGTTCACGCCTTCTGTGTTAGGCCGAGAACTTTTCGAACAACCCTCGTATGTATCTAGAGTTCTAGACGCCTTCGTGAAAGCTTGTTTGTGTGGATAGAGAACCAGTATAATCCACCAGACAAGGAATGTAAGTTATCAGCAAGCACTTTCCATGAGCTATGGAGAGCTATGCAAATATCGCAAATGGCCAGCATTGCAACGTGCACCTGAGGAATGCCAATGTAATTATAATGAGCGAGTGTAGTGATCAGCTCATGTCATTATACACTCAATCATTCAACTCATAGCTCTCTCTCCTCTGTCATCTATTTCCCTGCTTACTCTCTTGTATATAAACCCTTCGGTATCGATTAAAGATTGTCTTTCTTCAGTTTCCTGCAACCACTTCTTTGTGATTACTAACGAAAATGAGTATGTAATACATCGTTACTATGGGAAGTATTGGGGTGATACATGATGTCTGAGTCCTGGTCCGTTGTCGATAGGAATCCAACACTTGGGCGAAAATGCGCAGAGAACAACAAATATCGCATGCGTCGTTCGTGTGAACTGCGAGACGCTCTAGGTGGGCAATGAAGCGCACCCTTTTAAACCTTCACGTTTCGTGTGATATCAGTTGAGCTCAGAAGAAAATAAAACATGCGTTTCCAACCAATTAACTACATGCTTTGAAGAGAATGATTGCCAAACCCGAAAGTGTGCATGCGTTTGGCAATGAAATTATCACGAAAGAATGGAGAATGACCAAGTGGTTGAAGGGTGCTCGACTATAGAGACAAGAAGGTCGCAGGCTCGAGACCAGTTCGAACTGAGAATCAACAGCTCGTGAGCCACAAGCTATTTAAACAAGAATCAACCAGAGATGTGACCAAGGAATAAAGTTATTGATGAACATTGATCAAGGAAACATAAGCGCAGCAATATTACAGTAGTTCATGAGGCCAAAATATATACTTTAATTTATGATTTTACAGCAGAATTGCGCAACCAATGAGCTTGATATGCATTTCTACCTGACATGACATATATATTGATGCACTGAATCGTTTAGTGTATGATGAAAACCATTGCAATCCAACAATTACAAGGATTGTTAATACTATAGCATATACAGGTTGTGCAGAATCATCAAATATGCCAGATTGGCTGACTCAGTCTGCATGTTGACAGAAGTTGACATATTTATGGCCGTAACACGGGTCAGCTAGGCTCAGCCCAGTATAATTGGTATGTACAGTGGACTTATTATATTGAAATAAGCTAAACCAATTATCATTGCAGTATGTCACCAGACAGTTAAAGAACATCATAATTGGCAAAATGTAATTGCAATAAAAATTTAATGAATAAACAAATTCAAAATAATCAATTATGCAATTAAATTTTTAATTACTGCAATGACCTTGAACTTCAGGTAACTTCATTTAAAATCAGGACTTCGGAAGAGGTGTATGCGTGGCACATACTCTGCAAATTCCAAGACTACAATTAACTTGCATAATCGGTTATCAGCATTTGAAAAAGTCACAATTCCGTTTATGCAAGATTACGCTAGAATTGACGGTGCATATAAGAGCAGTACGTATAATACTTCCGAGATTTATTTTACATATCGATGCACTGAACCAATTAATGTCAGTTACAAGTCGCTCACTTAACTAGTTAATTAACTAGTAGCGATCGAATTTGAAACTTTGAAAAATCCCCGCGATCTAGACCTTTAACCTTTGACCTTCGAACCTCCAGTGGTAATGGTAATTTGTTTCATTGATCGGTGCAATTCACTTCTTTACAATTATGAGCAAATTCAAAATATTCAGTACCAAACTTTGTTCATCGGAATAAAGAAGCGACAAAATAGTGCTACTTAAAATGTATTTGGACAACAACAAAAAATACTATAATATTCTGAAATATCAAATTTCCTTCGACGGATCGACAGCGCACGATTTACTCAACTAATAGAAGAAAACAAAGAAGATAATAATCATCAATTTATGCAATTAAATGCTGTAAATACTGTTATGACCTTGACCTTGGTGCAACCTCATTTAAACTCATTAATTAAAAAATTTCCTTAATAAAATTCTTACCGATTTCCTCGCTTTGTCTGACATCCAGGCAGCACTGGGTGGGGATCAGGGAAAATTCCAAGCAAGGGATTGCCAAGACTGCATGAAGGCCCAAACAACTTGGTTGGCAATTAAAGAGAATGTGGCTCAATGCGAAGCGCCACATTACATTCTTTGATTGAGAACATGCATCCCCTACGGCTCAAATTATGCATGCAACTACTCAAGATACCTCTAATTATTAAATATAATTAAGAACTGTGACTCCTTCAATGCTTGAGATGTATGCAAATAAATACAAAGGAGTGTCATTTCTCTCAATGATCAGAGAGAACGGACGTGTTTAAATTAGCTCCGCGTTTATCACGGAATTTCAACAAACTATTGGACTATTTCAGAAGATATTTTTGCAACAACGAACGCATCTTGTGGAGCCGATTGCAGTGACATCGCTTTTCCTAGGAGTTTATTTTATTTTTTTGGGACTTTTGTCTGATTTTCCAAAATCAAAAGCTTAATTTTCAAATTCAAGCGAGTCGCATGTCGATTTCGTTCACTGCTCTCGGCACCCCGGCTTTTCTGCTATATTGCTTTTATTGCACAGTGGTTATATAGCATTCGTCGTCTCAGCTGCTTCGAACAGCCGATTCCTGTATCCTGTGGCTGAGGATGTTGGACGACAACTCAACCATCAGCGTGTTGCACGATCCGCTCCTCGCCTTCGTTGCGGCAAACAAGGGGTCGGCAACATCTGCCCATATTATAAGGACCGTCACTCTTTCTCGATTCACCCCTGACCAAGTGCTGGTCGCAAAGAACCTCCTTTGGGACGTTGACATAGCCGCCCGCCTCCTGGGAGAGAATCCCAAGAGGGTTACGAATCAGGCACGAACAGCGTCTGAAGCCCACTTGTCCCACGTCCTTGAGGCTCTGCGCAAATTTGACGACGCAGATCAGCTGCCAAGAATTGCAGTATATGCCTCAGACTTTCACCTCGTTCCTCGTATTAGAGCTGGCGACATCGACGTTGTCTCCTTAGCTGAACGTCTCCAAGACATCGAGAGTTCCCTTCAGGACCTGCAATCGATTCGTGATCGAGTCAGCATTGCATCTCCTGCCTCCAGTCGTCTACCCACCACCCCTCTACAAAGCACCAGCGCTGCCCTTGTGCCAGTTGAGCCAAGTCTGCTACCTCAACCAACAGCTCTTATTTCGGAATCTGCTCCGTATACTTCATCACAGATTAAACTGAGACAACGGTCACGATCTGAACCAGGAAACGGAAACGGAAACGGAAGCCCAGGGAGACGCTACAGAGTTGCGCTCTGCGTGGCAAACAAAACATAAAAAGTCGCGTCGCAACCAACGCAGACCGGTCGAGAATCTCCCGTCAGCAACAACTTCTGACCGAACCTCGCAAGAGAAGAAACAACAGTCAGCCTCAGGAGTTCCAAAGAGTTTTCGTTCGCTAAAGTCCAGATCTGGACCGTGCAAGGACTTGTTTGTTTCAAACATCTCTCCTCTCACTCGCGCTGAAAACGTTCGCGCATTTGTCAGCCACAAAGATTGCAAGGTGGTTGCCCTTCGTAAAGTGTCCCATAAAAGCGCTCCGTCCCAGTCGTTCTGCCTGACGGTCAGTGCACTGGATTTCGATCTTCTGAAACAGCCTGTCTGGCCAAGAGATATCAGAGTCAAGCGCTTCCTCCATCGTAACACTAAGAAGTCGAGCAACAATGAAGCTCCGACTCGCTTCACTGAACTCAAAAGACCTTGGAGCCGGAAAAATTGATTACATCAGATCTCTCTTCAACTCTCACGACCTCGTCCTTCTTCAAGAACACTGGCAGCTTCATGAACAATTGGTCGTTTTTAACGCAATACAAGGTGTTGCGTGTCATGATGCCTCAGCCATGGATGGCTCACCCCTCATCCTTGGTCAACCTTATATGGTGGTGTGGTTATCCTGTGGCACTCTGCTCTCCGCATCTGCTTTTAACCTGTGCCCTGCAACAGTCAACGCATCTGTGCAGTGAAAGCCTCTTCTACGACGGGAGAACGTCATTAATGTGTACATGCCCACTAACTTCGCAGATAACCTACAGGAGTATGACGATGTGCTCCGCGAACTTTCTGCTCTCCTGGAGACCGATGACAATGACCGAGTCATACTGGGTGGTGATTTAAACACAGACTTTAATCGGGCATCTCTGCACTCACTGTCTCACCAGAGGTTCATCAACGATGAAAGCTTTGTCACACCAGACCAGAGATAAAACCTTATCTTTTATCTCTGCACCAGACTGTATAGACCGACGGCGAAGCATGTTGCACGATCTTGCACGAAACGGCCAACTTTTCTGATCATCTGATCACGCTGCTCTATCCGGCTCTATCACTGACTCTGACGCTCTCTGTGGAAAAGAATGGACCTGCTTCTCATGTATCCAGGACTCAGCTGAAATGGGAGGAAGCCACCGAAGAACATAAGCCATTTTAGGTTTTTTTTCTCAGGAAACCATACAAAATAAATATCCTAAATGGGAAGTATTTATGGAAATCTTGAAATGCGCCACATAGCCAGAGCAGAGTAATATTGATTTCGAAAATTGTGTGAACACAACCACAAGCTTGAAGCATAGATAATAATTGTCTTGACAAGTTGGCGGCTCAGACGCTCTTATTTTCCCGGGTAACCGGCAGCGACACGGCCCTAGTGCAGGGCTCCCTCTCGGAAAACGCAAGCATTTCCACGCAATCGCACCATCACGGATAATCACACTGTGATACCATGTCTGTTGCCTATCATAACAATGCCGACTAAAAACAGAATGAATCCAAAACAAATAATTCATGATTGAAAACTGCAATGTCACGTCCCTTACCAGACTATACCAGCTAGTGTATAGGCCTAATTATTACACAGTGTTCAATATTATACATAATCTTAAACCTTCCACCAGCCTGAAGGAGAAAGACGCGAATCAGGTGAGTACACGCACTGGCAATTAAAGGGTGTGTGGATATTTTATACGCCAATAATTCATTATTCAATACATGTGTCCCATTTGCGATCAGTGTATTTCAGAGATGTTATGGTGAGGGAACCCAGGGGGCAGATTGTAAACAGAATGGTGATACTGAATCACGTCTCTAAAGCAAAATGTTCTCTTTTCCTGAACAGTCAGGGTGACGCCCAGGGATTTAATGGGGGCATCACCCCATCGGTGGAAATATATGCCTCCCTTGTGGTCAATGTAGTCGATGTAGGATCTGTACTCTTGTGATGTCCAAATACTCCTGCGGGATATTTCAAAATTATTGAAGTAATACATCGGATATTTCCACTTCCGATAGAACTCGGTGGAAGCGCCGTTCTGTTCGGCGTAATGTTCCACGGCCTCCCAAAGACCTACGACACAACTTTCGATTTCGCTTCCAATGGATAAGTAACCGTAGTCAATATTGTGATTCTCCATGAACTGGAAGATATCGAAGGGGATGGGAGCCAGTAGATATGAGTCATCGTCTAGACGCCACATGAAATCCACGCCCTGCGTGATCGTCTGTTCGTAGACGAGTTTGCTCTGGAATCGACACATATGTCGATAACTGACACTTCTCTGACAGCCAATGATCTTCTTGGGAACAGGTTTTCCTAGGAAATCCGGCACTTCAAATTTGATTTCCTGGAAGAATATCGGCGACTGAATTGACGATCGGATCCTGTATTTGGCTGGAGCAAAATCTGGTTCGTGGAAGATGATGACAGGGTAGTGAAATCGATGCAGCACAAAGCGCTCAAGAGCTCCCAACGATAAGGTCAGGCGGTGCACGTTGAATGCAGACATCTTGATCAGGTAATAAATGGCTCCTGTCGGTTTCATCTGCGGCCACTTTCCAAGCAGCGTCCGGAAGTTCTGACACTCGACATCGCAGGCCTTCAGCGGAGCAAAGGTCGAATCGTCCTCACTCTTGGTCGTATACCGCGATTTCAAATCGTTGAATTTTTCTTTTTGTGGTCGCGTTTCATGATGACGTGGGGCTGATTTCGCTTTCTCTTTGGGCTGCTTGGTGATCGTTCGATGGTGCGCAGTTCGGGTAAATTCCTTGAATGGAGGTGGTTCATCAAATGATCTTTCGCGGGTTAAGTCAACGTATACAAACACTAGGAGCACGGCCAGCGTCGCTCCTCCCGCCGCCTGTAACAAACTCCCCATCGCTGTTTGTCCCTTGAGTCTGTGGTCTCTCGTTGGCCATTCGCCACGTGGCACCGCTATTCAGTATGCAGATTTCAAGATAGCTATATATGGATAAGCGACATATAATTTATTCCCGATAAATTGAGTTCTCCCTATATTCATATATCGACTCATGAATGGATTTCAGCACAAGACTCAATGTTTTGAATGTAGCAAACAATGATGCTTTACATCTCTGAGGAGGATCTTCTTGGTTAGCGCGCATCAAAGTGACGATGATCTAACAATAGATGGTTTAAACCATGAACAATGTTTATAAGAAGGACCATGGAGTCCTCAATAAAGATTGCCGGTGTAAACTGTACATTCACGATTGAGCCTAGTACGGACGGTACTCAGAAAATCCCTTATCGATTAATATCCTTCAGTTTCCATGTACATAAATGGTGCAATTAGGTCCACTTTTTTCTTTTTTTTTTTACCTCTTCAAATTCCACATATACGTGTACATGCATGAACGATTAAAAGCGAATCCATATAAATCATAGCAGAACATTATGCGACACTCGGCTACGCAGCGGTGATTTTAAGTCGATGATGGCTCTTGCATCGACAAAGCGCGACATTCAAGGTTGGGTCAAATTAATCGATTCTCCGCCATTTCTGTCTATAAATGTACATGTACATGAATTAACACGCAATTTTCTCCTTTTTGGGCAAGAGTCATGCAGCATGGTGGTGAAATTGATGTTAGCCTTAATCATTAAATAGATCACAACATTAGTGGTAGTGGGTCACATAAATATGAACACAAAGGATTGAATGAAAAGCCAGAAATATTCTCAAATAGTCAAATTTTATACTTTTTAAGTGAAATTTATTTTCCATGATAAAAAAGATGAATGAAATCGATTTCCGATTAAACGGCTGACGGAATTCGTTTTGCCGAAACACTTGCGTCACAGAATCACATCGAAGGACAATGATCTGAAAAGCACAACAATTGACTTACGCAAGGACTAACAATGCTTAATTCACCTTGGATAATTTCCTTCCTCGTCGCGTATTCCGATATTCGTCTGTGCAAACACGATGTGGATGACTGTTACAGCACAAAGGCTTCCTCTTCACGGCTGGTCACGTGTTGTGACGATGCCTCAACCTGCAGTGACCTGCAAAACGACGGCGCATTAGACAAACATACACGCAATCTCATTCAATGAACGTCTAATGGCGATCAAATAGAACAGCGCTAAGATGACTTTCTGGTCAATAATTATTTGCATTATTTTCAGGAGGGACTCTTGAGAAACTGATAATTATGGAATATATGACATGGACAAATTCAAAATAAGAGCTTTGAGTTAGTCGTTCGAAAAGTAGGTTCGCAAACTAGAACACTTGTATAAAGCGGAACAGCAGACCAAAGAGGTCAGATCATATTTCAGGAATACTCTGAACATCATGGGCGTTACAGAATGACGCAAATTTGTCATGCATATTATTGGTTGTTGCGCCAGAAAGAGGCTTCATGGGAGCGGTTGAGCGAATCCGTCCGATTCATCGATTGGATACTCCGTAAAAGGCCCTCAATCGAGCTCTTAATTATTCATTCTCCATTACCACATAATTATTTATAATTACAGATTAAGAGAAAATTGGTCTTTGCTCCTCACTGATGTTACGTGTTCTTGCGTAACGTATGTGCATTCAGGATCAGGGCAAATTCTGAGCAAGGGATCCCGTAGCCTCCCAAGTCAAAATATCAGAATGCTATGATGGACCCTATGATGCATGTAATATACAGAGTGGGCTAGTCTAATCTGCTCCGTGGTAAATTAAGGTCTCAATGTTTTTCATTAGTTTTTAATGACGCTACGCATTTCGGAGAAAGTGTTGCAAAACAGATCGCAGTGTAAAAACTACGCTAAGACAAGAGAAATAAATGCTGCGTATCTTTAGTTTAATGTGTTATCATTTCTATTCCAATTTCATCAACGCCGCTCATGCCGCTTTATTTCAATTAAAAGAGTGCTCTCTCAACATTCCGCGATATTTCCATTTTTGGCGGCAAACAGAGCCCCGAACCATGTATAAGCTTCATTGAACGCATAATTGAGGCAACGCTCTCTTATTATTGTTTTGTTTGCGAGTATTGTTGTGACAGTAGCACTTATATTCATCTCCTAAAATCAAAACAAAACAGAAAGTTTGTAATGAAGCGCCATCCAAGAGATGACATTCCTTAATGCTCGTTCAGGGGCTCATCTGATTTTGCTCTCTGCGCGATCACACAACTCACGTTTAAATGTTCTTCCCTCAGTCAAAATGAACTTTTGTTTGCATGAATGGGCGCATAATAACAGTTAATCCATACCAGGCAGTTATTTTTTCAATAATGATACATTTTAGCAATTTTTAAGAGTTCTGTTTTTAACATGGAGTAGATCCGATTAATTTTTGCCCATTCTGCATATCAAGATGATTCAACGCAAGCTCATTAGTCCTTATATGATGGCATGAATGTCACAGTCAATATATCCAGGTCAACAACTACTGTTAAAACTGTTTCAATTTACCCAGTTGGTAGTCAGTTATCAAGATACTGTATTTGGGGATATTCAAGGATAAGTCCTGGCCTGTTATTTGAATAGGGAGGGAGGATTTCAATATTTTGGAAAGATCATTCAAGAAGTGTTTAGATCGACCATAAAATGTAAATACATTCCACACTTGTATGAGGACGAGATGTCAGAATATCATTTCACCTGAGATGATTCATTATCTGCATCGGCAGTCTCTTAGCCAACACTTGATTTTTAACACACTTAGCATCCGACGGCACGACAATAGTATATAACACAATGCATAACACAACAATTGTCTATGACCTTTGTGTCCTTGGAAAATAAAATTAGAATGCATCAAATGCAAGGCAAAAAATGGTGATGAAATGTAAGGGAGAGTGAAATGGCAAATGAAGAAATGGAATGCGTCCTGTCGATACGCTTACCTCGGTGAAGAGAGAGAAGTGGGCTTTCAGGGCCTTTTCAGGGCCATTTCAGGGCCAATGGGGGAGCAGCATGAACGGATGGAGGGCAAGCAGGGTGGGTCTTCAGTAGGTGACCATCATACGCCAAATGATCATTTAGAATTCAAACACATACAATATATTCAGATGTAGGTTTCTCCCCAGTTTTTTTTAATGATTAATGATTATAACCCTATGTACTGCAAAACATGTAATTTGTGAGGCACTACTAGTCATCAAAATAGTATTGGTAAGATCCATATTAGCATAATACTAGCGGGATCATTTTTTTTCATTGCTAGAGAGTAATGCACATGTAGCTTCGTTGTAGTTACTTTTCGTGGCATGTATTTATCTTGATCCAGTGCAGCAGTCAAAACTCTTGAGAAAATGATGCCCACAAAAAATACATGTTCAACACAAAAAATGACATGAGCCCAAGTTGCAATATTACACAATAGAGTGAAGCACATTTTGGTGCCAACTCTGAAGGAATTTCATCTGGAGGACAAGGGAGGTAGAACAATACATATAAGCACAGGTGCTCTTCAGCTTCTAAGAAGTTACCATAATAAACTCACGTTCACTTTCAAGTTTGCACTCGATAAGGAAATGGGAACTGTAAAATTGAGGCTTGAAAGTTGAAACGTTGTCAATTCAAATTTGAATGTACAAAATGGCAAATTATGAATAAGAATATAGTTAAGAGCAAACATGTACATGCACCATTAATTGATTACACTGAATCCCCTCGACTTAATTAATGCCACTTGGTTTGCAGTCAAAATAATCCTTTGAAAGGTTGAATAAACACAGGTCAATGCTTCACTAATCAATGTGCACTGCAGAGGTACAAGCACAAAAATTTTGTAATTGAAATGCCATTAACACCAGTAATAATAATGACAAGGGTCGTTTTGCTCTCATATCAGATTCTCGAAGAAGCGATCAATGAACAAACCTAAAAGTAAAGATTGTATGGTTAAAGAAGCACAAATAAAGAAAGTGATTAGAAATTCATAGAAGAGGAGCTGGATTGTGGCTACCCACCTCTTCATGGTTTGGTATTTCATTCACTTAAGACGCAGCCAAAAGCTATCATTACAGTCCATTTTGTTACCATGAGAGATGAGTCCATGAATTAAAAGTCAAGTTTAAGATATCAGTAAATTAAGAAGTATAGAAAAATAAAAACCTCTTGTATTTCAGTGGGAAAGGACTTCAATCATGTTTAATGTCAAAATACCTAAACAAAAGAGCAGCAAACAAGAAAAATGTGATACGCCTCTTGGTTGTTTTGGGATGAATAAGGCAGGTCGGTTGAGACGAGGGTATGCTCATCCTAGCGTCATCAAGTCTCGTGATTTAAAAACAGATATCCACCTCAACAAGATGATTATCAAATGTCAAGCCTTGGTTATCCTCACATTATAAATAATAATATATACCACAGCAGCTGCTATCAAACCTTGTGCAAGCTTTCCTCTTTGTCTTCCAATGAAATCTTGAAAGATCAAGTCGAATTCAAGTCAACACAGATGACTCCCAGTAGAATTTTCAACATCAAGTTCAGTGCATTCATTGGTAGGGAACTCCTGGGCAGACTACCTTCCAGACAATTCAATGTTGAACATGCTGATCAACAAGGTATTTCGATATATCAAACTACAAGTAAATTCAAAATCAAAAGACTGGAAGATAGTGCAAAAATGATCTCACTTATGGGTGCACACATTTTACTTTATGTAAGGCAACATGGGGTACCGGTAAATCTAATTCAATGAGTTTAAGAGCCATCTTGCTCCTATGGTGCAGAGGTCACATTGAATCAATGTGCCAGAGTTTGAAAGCACTGTAGTGCATCAGCGCTTGAATCAGCTTGATGGCACAATCAAATAGTGTAAGTGGAAATGGTAAACACTGAGTACATTGTACAGTGTACTTTCATAAATATAATCTACGTTCACAGGCATAAAAATTGCAAGGCAAATAAGTTGCAGGTTGTTCAGAAAAGTATCACTATGGTCAAAGCGTTAGGAAATAATCACTCAATAAAAATGAGATTGACATTACAGTAAACCAGTTTGCTGTAGAAAAAAAAAAGTAAAAAAAGTACTAGTACTTCAAATCACCACCAGGGAATTAAGGTGCACAACCATACCACAATAGCATGGACAAACGATCTCCACATTTCGACCATCTGATTGATTCACAAATGTGAAATTCAGCCGTTTCAGCCATAAAGAACACAGAATCAGATTTAGCCCAGGGATTCAGATGAGCCATAGTTGTAGATAGTGCAGTCACATGGTGGAATTGTATTTCCATGACAAAATATGGTGCAAGGGGAATCCTTTGGAGCATCCCACTTGAATGCACGGGGAAAAAGACTCCAGTTTGCACATGACGTGATATTTATTACACAACTTCAGATTTCAGACGCATGAACGAATATTTTATAATAAAAAATTTTCACAAATAAAAGTCCTTCAGGAATAATAGCTGCTGCATACCTAACACACACAAAAATAGTCCATGCTGCCACTACGCTCAGAACCGCCTTTGCCGTTTGTTCTCGAAGAAGTCATCTTGGCCTGGGCCAGGGGGCCGCCTGCTCTCCACTCTACGCTGGTCCTGGCGGGGTGGGGCCTCCTCCTCCTCCTCCTCCTCCGTTGCCTAACCGTCCTGCAGGTGGAAGCCTCATGGTGGGCATTCCCATGAGGCTGCCTGCGCCCAGCAGACTGGGTGGCATGCCTCCACTGCGCTCCTGGAAGGAGGGCGCCTGGTCAAAGCGCAACGCACGCAAATTATACAACAGGGCAAATCGCACACAGGGGTCATTTATGAGAGGGTATATCATCGGCCGAGAGATAAAAAGGCACAAGATAAAAAGGGCTGAACTTACCAGGCAGTGAGGGGAATTTGGAAAACATTTAAAGAAATATTAACAGGTTTGGAAGAGTTGCATGTTGTACCATTTTCAGGGTACCTGGTAATACCAATAATATGAATATTCATTCAAAGCAAAGGTACTGAATATACATGAACGACATTGTAGTAATTACTAAGTACACTGTGGTGCATTCATAAAACATATTCATTCACACATGATGTTCATTTCCAGGTGAGTTACACAATGAAGACCGTAATACGAAACACTGACAATATTGTCAACACTTGCAGTGAACCAATGAGCACAGTCGGCTGGCTATATGAGTATGTACCTTGCTGCCGCATACAAAAAAGTATTTGTAAGTTCAAATATTTGGGGGGCCTTTCATGTGAGCCGAGATGCAATTCAAGGCACCGAAATAGAAAATAAAGTTATCCTATGGCTGAGGTCACTACATGTAGTTTTATGGAAACAGTTTAGAACCATAAAATCTAGAATGCTTACAATTCAATTGAAATGACATCGCATTTTCTCAAATCAATCAATAATATTGATCACACCTCCAATGGCCTAACAATGCCTGATCAGCTCCATTTTCCGCACTAAATAAATGAATCACAACATGCTGATTGCCAATTGGAATAATCTAAATTAATTTTCACACCTGCAGAGCACTGAGAAAACACACATTGATACCAGCCATGCGAGGATGGAAAATGCACTACATGTGTTTTAAGTCTTATTACATGTGGTTGACAATTACAAGGACGGAACACAAACGCACAGCCCACAACACGGAATTCAGATCTGATTACGGCAGAAGCATTTAAATAGCACCAAGTGACATGAATCTGATTCAGAGAGCATTCTCAGTCTACACCATAACATTTGCATTCAAGATCGGCCTTGTGGGCCAAGCAGTGTTAAACGAAAAATTATTTTGATTTGTTTATATTGTGAATAGTCTGCACATGACTTCCACAACTAAACTGATGCACTGATTACACATCTCACTGACACAATACAGGACTTGAGAAATACTATCCGACATCATGTAGCCATAAGAAATTAACAATATTATTTGCTTGTACGTACTATAATAACAAAACCATGTACAGTCAGACCCTGCTAATTTGCCTTTTTCCGTTCCGCAGCACGATCAACGAAAAGGGCGTATTACATTTTGGACCACATAGTGGCATGAAGTATAAAGCAGGACATAAAAGCAAAGCTACAAACGAGCAAATGAGGCCAATTGAATTACTTATAGGTACTTTCATAAGTTTCCACTTCCTTACTTGTGGGTGAGCCATACTTAGTACCAGTACTAATACAGTAGTAAGTGGACAATGTAGAGACAATATATATCTGAAGGAGGTTCATTGTGGGCTCTCATTTTATGTGTCTGTACGTGGATCAGCTCTGAGTCTCCCACTTTCAATTCCACTCAATTAAACTCCAGTCAAGTCAAGCAAATAATTTAAAAACAGGTCAGCCATGCAGACATAAAGTAATCGATAAGTCGGTGATATCCATATTTGATTCTTTTGTTTAACGTCTTCGCCAAAAAATAATACGTCATGTCACTCATGTGTTAAGGTACAGTGTAGATTCATTACCAAAAATCGTGGTTGAAAGGCGGTTTAACAAAAGGGGCTCATAACATGACACAATTAACGTTAAAAAAGATTTGTCCCTAGGATTTGAGGTCTGATTTCGAAAAAGGGCGTATTAACGGGGTTTGACTGTATGTGTGTGGGACACTACAAAGTAGTTTCTTGGCAAGATAACTATGAATAAGGAGAACATTCTAAATGTAATAGCACTATAGTTCAGGATCAGAATGTCTGCAGCCAGCATCGAGGAACCTAGTAGTAACCTGGAAGAATGCCAACGCATCAGATTACAAGAAAGTGGGGAGTCATAAGATTCAGTGATTGACCCCAGTGCAAATTTCACTGCTGGATATCCTGGTTAACAAGACTTAATTGTCATCAACATGTGTTCCAAAAGAGCTCAAAGGGCCAGAAAATGGTACAACAGCCAAGAATAACGAGAGCAGCCCAAGTAACATAGAATAGACGCATGATGTGAGCATAAGGTGTGAAGTAAACACTGCCTGGAGAGCTAAGCTGAAGGGGCAAGAGCATTGGCTGAAATCATTAGAGGCATGTGGTGAACATATCAAGAGATTGGTCTCACAAATAATTTGAAATGAAGAAAAATATGTTCATATCTTAGATAACAATCATGAAGTTAAGAGCAAGCCCAATTGTAACAAGTGTATAAGCAGTCAATATTCCTGGAATACAAAGCACAAGAAACTCTGATGATGAGGTTTGGTCACGTGAGTACGGTGAGTTCTCTAGAATGAACTGAGAAAACAGATCACTCTGTGGCAGGATACTTGCGAGATGGTCAAAATGTGACAATCAAATTGATGCAGTGATTGGTGCTTGGTTAATAAGATAAGAGAATCAGGACATCAATTGCATCAAGTCTACAAACCAACATGTTTTCAATTGAGAAGAAAAAAATAAAATATAAATAAAAGGCATAGATTTGTATTCAAGGCAAAACTTCAAGTCAATTAGATTCTATATTTGATTCCATATCTTTCACATAAAGAACGAAACTTCCAAGAAAAGACAGAGAAAATATGGTCAGTTGATGGTTGGTTACTGGTCATCACCAAAGAATGGTCCATAAACGACACAATGAGAATGAGGGCAAAGTTTGCAAATGTCACCATGGCATTTCATTTAGCTCAGAGGCTCATGTAAATAGGAGACAACGGGCAAACATATGGAAAACGGCCAAGTGAAGATTTATGGTCAAGAAATGATTTGGCAAAATGGGCTACGGAAGGCTTGGCGCTTGCGCTATATGATCAGAATGTGATAAAAAGTATAACGAAAAATTAATAAAGATCTAGGCAGGCATAATTGAGGAGATTGTATCAAAAACCATACAAGGGCTTGCTCTTCAAAGACTATCAAGTATTAATACTTAAAATCTGAAGTAGAATCAATACAAATTTGAAAAAGTCATTTGTGAAACCAATCTCAAACAAAGGCAGAAAATGCAATAAAAATTGAGTTGTGATCAGACCATGTGCCAGTTGCTTCCCTTAACCTCAATCATCCAATGTGCATGTGTTGTGGCATGAGTTACAACGCATGGGCATAAGATATTCCAGTCATTCAAACAGTATCAGAGGAATTCTAGTATTCAAGAGAATGGTCATTGGTAAAGACTAATGACTTCATCAAGGGATAATTATCATAATACTCATATAGAACATAGAACATGGCTGTAAGTCAGGTGGTCATTTAAGAATATTTTCCCTCACAATCAGTACTCAGGGATTCCCGGAAAGGGTGACAAATATAACATGAGCTCAGCAATAGAGATTCATAATGAAACTCAACAACCAAGTGATTCAAATATGAAGAACGCCTTCTATGTGAGTTGGTATGGATGACTGTGGTTGGCACTAAAGCCAAACTCTGTTCACATAAAAGACCAAATAAGTTTCAATTGGCATGTCCCTGAAATGCTATGGTAACTATGTTGAGGATTGAACCTATGGCATGTTCAGCAATGAGCATCACAAGAATCAAATACATGATAACGCTTTATGATGAGGAGGCGATCAGGCATAAAAGGAAATGGTTCAGCTTCAAACGCATTTCACAAGAGAGCAACTTCCCACGGCACATGGCTCTGACCACAACATACGAGTAAAACAAAAAGGCAGAAACACAACTCCATGGGATTCTATCCAAGAGAGTGAACAACATTTACCATGGCTTGCTGTCCGTTGCCCATCATGCCTGCATCTGACATGTCATTCATCTGCAAACAAATCAATCTGATCAAACGCTCCCAACCAAAAAGAGTTCACTGACCCTCTGTCCACGCCCCATGTTCCTCCTCTCTTGCTCAATGCCAAGATTAGCGGGTGGAGCAGGTGGAGGCTGCATGGGAGGAGCGTCCATTCCGCGCTCATTTCCCATGTTCATATTACGCTCCTGCAGAGAAGCGCATGCAATCTACTCAAGTGGCAGGTGATGCTTACCTTCTGGTACATTCCTTGCTGCCCTGGACCTCGCAGCCGGATGTCGTCTTCCTGCCTGCGCTGTTGATCCTCCATCTGGCGCCTCTGCTCCAGACGCCTCTGCATCTCCATCTGCTGCTGCTCCTCCAACATGCGCAGCTCTTCCTGTTTCCTCATCAGATCTGCAGATTATGTAATCTAAATCAACGTCCTGCTCAGTGGAAACGCCTCTACCTTGACGGAGCATCTGGGCCTGGTGATCCATGGCGGCACTTTCCATCTCAAACTCTAACTTCAAAGCAGCTTCATCAAATTGGCGCTTCAGATTTTCCTCCTGTTTGCGGAAGTTCTGGTAGAGTTCCTTCCACTTGTTGCCAATTTCAAACTCAAATGACCCTTGAGGGCAGAATCGTGGAGGCTGCTCTCTTTCTCTGCAAACGTTCTATCATTTCAGAATTCAATTTGTCGCAAAACTCACTTCATGTATTCATTAGACTTGCTGGTGAACCTATCTTGCAAACCATCATTGTCATCTTTCGGCTCAAATGGCTCTACAACGATGGGTTTGGGATTTCTAAAGGAGAAAATTGAACTTTTAAATTAGAAAAGCGAAAGATCAAAAGACTCACGCTCCAAGGAGGAAGACTCCCTCGTTGATTCTCTTCATGGCGGCATTAAATCCAGATTTCCTGGCAAACTCAACAATTCCCTCCCCAGTGGATTTGCCTCGGTCATCAACTATGACCACAGCTCTCTCCAACTCTCCAAACATTGAGAAAGCCTCTTCGAGTTTTTCATTTGTGACATGAGGAGAGAGATGAAGAACTTTCAATGCAGCGCCATGAGTTGCAAAACGGCAACGCAAAGTGCGTCCTTTGTGGTTGATACCATCAATGGCTGCTTTTGCTTTCTCTGCATTAGATCTTGTATCCTGGTAGAGAAAGAGAACAGTTTTATAATTATACATGAAAGCAAATTTTGTAGAACTGAAAATTTTCGCAGACTGCAAAATGCAAATTACACTGTTTTATGGTTGAGGCCTTTATTTGCGGCACCAATTATTCATGGTCAAGCATAGGGTCATAAAGCATAAAATCACCCAGAAATATTTCGCGGGCATCTACTTTTCGTGGTCGATCTTGACCGCGAATATAGCGAAAATTTCCTGTTCTATAGTAGGCCTAATTGACGAACCATGCGAATGAATCCGAACCCTTTAGACGGATTCACAAAGACTTCAGTGAATTCTCCATGAGGGGTGAAGAAATCCTTGAAATCATCTTCCGTCATTTCATTGGGGAGGTTGCCCAGAAACAGTCTACACCTTCCTGTGTATTTCTTCTCAGATAGAGGTATTGCAGGAACATTATCTGGAGGACCTCTGAATTCATCCTCTCTCATCAAACCAGGAGGTTTACGATCTTGCATTCCTCCTTGGCCTCCAAAGCCAGGAGGACCACCAAATGAACTGCCAAAGTTGGGTTGTCCTCCCCCTCGTCCACCACCCTGGTTACCTCCCCTGCCGCGATTGAATCCTCCGCGTCCTCCTCTGTTCTGGTTGAAACCAGGGCCTCCACCCCTCCTGCCACGATTGCCCTGTCCACGGCCTCCACCGCCCTGTTGCCCATGCCGTTCATTCTGATTCTGCCGATTCTGTTGTCCTCCGTCTTGGCCATGCCCGTGTGGACTCGCTTTCGGGACGTTTTCGTCCGAACCGCCGCTTTCGGAAGTTTGTTTTGGCTTGCTGTCACCATCCATCTTAATATGTGCTTGACCACGACTTAATAAAATGTAACAGAACGACTTAAAATATATCTTTTTTGAGGGTGCTTGTATTAATTGGTTCTCTTCCCCAGCTTCCTTTCAACTTAACATCAAAAATGGCCACCGGATGCAGTCCTCCATATAAAAGGAGCGTTTTAAAAATAAGATGGTTATACGATCGGAAATGGCGCCCCACAAAATAATAAAGGATAAATCCTTTACTGTTTAATTATCTCTAAACTCTGAATAAAAATAGACCATGAGTAGATGAGTTGGTGAATGTGCAAATAATCTTTCATTGGCGGCTAGTATTACAAATGTAATTAAATCCTTAGAATCCAGCTGAATCTGCATTAGCAAACAAAGTTTAACGAAGTGATAATGGCGATAACGATGTGCATGGGTAGAAATATGGTATAAATCTTCCGAAAGACAGGCTCCACTGTGTCCCCAATATTGTCCTGGATTCCGATCCCCAACATGAACCTGAACATCTTCAAAGATATATACTTCAAGCAGCGGGAGCAGCTCAAGAAGTGCATAACAGAAGAGAGAAGTAATGAGGGTATGACTAATTAATCATATGATTATATGTATGTATGCGTTATTAAATCACAATTTAAGCCAATTAAATTAAAATTAAAGGTCAAATTTACATTGGACAGTTAAATTTGCATAATTCTTCGGGTATTTTTGCCAACATGCGTAATATAACCATCGCCCCATGCCAAAGGACTTGCGCCACATATGGGTTCAGCCATTCTATTCTGAGTTAGAGAATTTGGCGTGCAACATGTTTCCTGTCGAATCTTGCTTTGCCGTAGGATTCCTTGTAATATACGATTCAAAAATTATGTTTTGTTTTTGCTGTACAATGCAAGTTCAACCCTTTCATGCGTCTTTTAATCACCTTTGTGAAATCAGAGTCGTGCTTGAACGAACAATGAGATCGACTTCACCTAACTCGATCTATTATATTATCTATTAGAGGATTTAATTATTGGCTGTGTTATGATCGAGCACTGATAAAATTGGGAATTCATAACAGACGATGATGATCTGAGCATTGGATCAGAGGAAGGGAGTGAAGAAAAATGAACTGTACAGGTGATACACAATGTTGTGATCGCATGCATGGCTTTTTTTTCAAGGATGTCGTCTTGTACGACAAACTTAATGAGAACCGTAGTCGGGCATTTCTCTGAACCCCAAAACAGTGAGGCAAAGAAAGCCCTTTGGGAAGGCCCTGAATCTGACCTCCTCGGAAAATTCACACAAATAAGAAGAAAACTGCACACAAAAACGACAGCATCAATGGCGTCAACAAGTTAGATGACAAGAATAAAATGACTTTTTGTTGAACTGGTTGAATGCCAGGACTAAACGCAGACAGATTCAAATGGCCACCAAGTCGAGAGAGTAGTCGGCAAAGGTGCCTGTGATGGATCTCTTAGAGCCAGCACACCTGCTAAACATATCGATCGTTGTCAATAAAGGGGACCAAGAAGTTGATACAGACGCTCTGAAACAATTCCTCAAAAGCACAAATACAACAATGAAAGATGTAAGACGAACGTCTTCTGTTAATCATGCAGTGTCCTCGCATGACATTGTACTCTCCATCTGCTGTAGGCATACACACTTGTACGATGTTGAATTTTTTTGTGGTTTTACTTCCAGCTTAATTAGTTCTTATCATTCGGTCATTAATGGGTTACTGCCTCAAGTATTTTCTTCTGAGCTCCCATGGTGAGAAGAGAAATTCTATTCCCCACTGATGTGTGTCATTTCCTAAGTGGCTGAGCATTCATTCTTCATTCTTCATGTTTTCTATTTCCTTCTATCTTGTTTCTGCTATATTCTAAGTACGTCTATTTTCAGTCTTTTATATTCCATTCTCGCTTGCTCTATTTTCCCAAGTTGGTTCATGGCTCTAACGTTCCACGTTCTATCCTCCTGGATTCGTGCTTCTCTCATCGTCGTTTGCCTGTAGCTGTTACAGGTGTTCCGTCCCAGGGACTGCAGACTTCACACCTACATCGTATCGATATGTTGTACTGTATGCATGATAGAAGCTAATAGCTTGAGGTGCACTACTCCCCTCCAACCCGGCGGACCTATAGGAATTATTTGCGACTCTCCTTGAGTCCTTCCCGCTCCATTTCCACGACGGACACGCATGCCAGTTGCTCTGCAATTCTGTCTTCTGTCTTTAAGTGAATCAGAGTATGATCGCCGCCGGCGAAATGCCAAGTAAAAAAGGACTGAAGCTATTAAGGTGAATTTCTGGGTGAATAGATCTTGATAAATCATTTGGTAGATCATGGCACGTGACTGTGAGAATGTAGGCCTATCAAATGCCGCATAAATATGATCCACGGGTGATCGAAATCAGCAATAGTATAGGGCTAGTGAGAATGATGCACTGTAGTTTCCGTCTTATTGGGATTCCCCTTATTTGCATCTACATCCTCAAGCTGCATAATTGCGTTCCACTTTCATTATTTTGGGTAGTCGTCAGTCACGTGATGATCATAACGTTGACTTTCCTATGTTCACTCTTTATTCGCAATTAGGAATAGAATGAATTTATCTGTGTGTTGAATATGGAAAAAAAACCCATTTACACTGTAATATTAAATATAATTAGGTGATTTTGAGGTAAAATAATTATGGGTCTCTGAGAAACTACAATAAAAGGGAATTGACGAATGCCATGCGGTGCATTTTTCAAAACGAGGCTTCATTATAAATAGGCCGGCGAACGTCGAAACTCAAGTGAAAACATCATTCGATCTCCCGCACATGCTGTCCTGAAAAAGCGGAAAACCTGTGAAATGGACAACGAGGGGCACGAATTTTCTGCCGATAGCTTCCCATATACGAATGTTATTGATAGTTCAATCGATGAAGCTTCGTTGCACCAGGTGGAAATGCATGATCACTATAATCATAATAATGACTTTTTTTTGCTAGACGACCAGTGAAGTAGTGTAACGACAGTAAATTGGTAATCAAGTCTTGAGCTGTCCTCAACTTAGTTCAAGTGAAATAGATAACAAAATCTATGATCCTTTTTGCAGTAATTTCAATTATCATAATTTAAGGTATCTAAGCTCTTTGCCTCAAGTCTGAGGGTTAAGCTGATATCCAGTTAATTAAATACTAGTAGGCCTACTGTGTCCAGGCAGTTGCCTTCACTTTTGAATCGACAATCCAAAATGTACATTGCTTGGTCTATTTGTTCAAAATGTTGTCATAGAAGTGAATTACATTGAAGTTGAACCTTCTTAGGCTTCTGCTATAGTAACGTTAAATACACTGTACACATAGTGTAGAACACATCCTTTTAGCAGAATTAAAATTTCATCTTTGAATCATTTAACAGATGAACCTCGCAGCTTAGTGTTCTTCAGTGCCAAGTATAAGACATCCTTTTACCCTGTTGCTTTTATTTTTCAGGGTCAGGAGGCCATGCTTGAAGTCTCTGGTGGGATGGACCCTGAAAACGACCACGTCGGGGAGCAACACGTACAGGATGATCTGCTGGATGAGGTCTCTCTGGGATTCTCAGTTCCATCAGAACAAGGTCTCCTCAAGATTCCAGAAGAAACTCCAGTCAATCCAGATGGAACTTCTCTTGGTCAACAGGCTGTTATAGAGCAGCTGTCACTGGGGGTGGACCCCAGTCCATCTCTCTTGATGTCTGGGGATCAAGATATGGCACTGCCTGAAGACCACCTAAATGGCATGGTTCAGCATGATGCCAGTTCAGGTCTTGAAATGCTGAATGAGCAGCCCGTCATGGGAGATGTTGCCATGGAAACAGATGAGCAGCAGGAAGTTGCCATGGAAGTTGATTCTCCACCAAAGGCCATGCCTTCTGGGGCAGAATCATCCAATCAGGGCTTTGATGAAGTTGATGAAACTCAATCTAATAATGAGAGCAGTTCTCAGGCACCAATTGAGGAAGCACAGTCTGAGATAACTGAAGATGCTGGGAGAGGGTCTGCAGAAATTGCAACCACAACTGTAGAGGCTGGAACCCCCATTGAGAATGCTGAAGTCGTTACTGAGGATACGACCGCTGGAACTGAAGATGCTGAAGCGGTTTCTGTGGATGCGGAAGCTGTAACTCAAGATGCTGCCCCAGAAACTGTGGATGCTGCAGCCGTTTCTGAAGATGCAGAACCCAGAATAGAGAACACTGTTTCTACTGAAGAGACAGCAGCTGGAACTGAGCCAACTGACAATATAATACATGTACTGGATTTGGATCCAATTAATGTTGATCCATCTGAGGAGTCAGAGGAGACTAGTGGAAATGTGGAGGCGAGGGAGGTGGTTGCAGATGCAGGGGATGCAGAGAGTGTAGCACTGATCAAGGGTCCTGAGGAGCCAAAGGAGGATGTGACTGCTCCTTCCCTGCCAATAGGGACTACTGCTGATGGTGGACCATTGGTAAGATAATGCATTTATTGAGGCCATACGTTAATTCTGATTTCTAGATTGAGATAGTTCCCGAAGATAAAGAATCAGCCAATCCTTCTCCGACCATTGAGTCAGAAAAGGTTGGTAGTCGCTCTCTGATTTGTTGACTTTTCATAGTTCTTGGTGCTTTGTTTTTCTAGGCGCAGGAGCCGGATCTTGTGACCATCCTTGATGAAAAGCAGGATGAGTTGCCCACCCCAATAGCTATGACGCACAACACTGCCAACCCAAGCGCCGAGGAGGAGGCGGGCAAGACCAACAAGAGACAGAGATGCATTGTATGCAATACGGTAAGCACCCATCAGTGTTGTATGAAACAACGCATCGATGTCACCATTGTAGATGTGTGACCTTGCTCTATCTCCGCTTTTATCTAAGTCTTTGTTCTGTTTTGCCCGCAGGTTGGCAAATGCAAGTATAACATTGTCCGCAATGGTGACATCAAACACTTGTGCGACGATGCGTGCTTCAAAGTTTTCCGAGCCAGTCCGAGTGATTTCCTGTGTGGAACTTTAGCGCAGACATTGCCCGGGCCTTCAGGCATCCCGTGCACCCTTTGTCAAGTCATAATGGTCTCGAAGCACTTTGTCCTGAATGAAAATGGTGCAGAACTTGCATTCTGCTCTACTTCCTGTAGGAAGACATATGCCCTTCAGAGCACCGATTGTCCTGTGTGTCATAAAAAATTCAAGGACACAAGGGTCTACACGCACAAGCCGTGGCGTAAGCCAGTCGTGAGCGTCTGCAGTGAGGCCTGTCGCGAGAGTCTGAAAATTGAGAAACCTTCTGCAAAAAATAAAAAAGCTGATACTAAAACAGTTGATGAGCAGGCAGGGGAATTAGCCAAGTGCTTCATCTGTAAGAAGAGAGCTGCAATCAAACATGAGGTATCTTCAAAGACTGGCATGAAGAAACTGTGCAGCACCTCATGCCTCACTGCATACATAGCCACCAATCAGCTGACCATCTCCAACTGTGCGGCCTGCTCTAAGTCCTGTGGCAGACCAGGGTGCCAGCCACAAACCATCCAATTTGAAGGGTCTGCAAAGACCTTCTGCTCCGATGGCTGTCTGGAAAACTTCAAGCAGCTGCACGCGAAGATGAGAGCGTGTGCCTGGTGCGCCTCTGTGAAGCGCAACTTTGATATGATTGAACGCGTGGACGCCAATTCTGAACACCAGCTGTTCTGCTCCCTCAATTGCCTCTCCTTGTACCGAGTGAACTTACAAGCCACTTCCAATCAAAGCGTCTTTTGCGACCAATGCAAGAAGAAGTCCCCTGCTCAGTACCATCTGACCATGAGCGATGCGTCTGTGCGCAATTTCTGCTCATACGGATGTGTGATGAGCTTCCAGACCATGTTCAACCCAGAGGACTCCTCCGCCACCAAAAAGCCTAAGAACATGAAGAGTTCCCCCGCTCCTCTTCCTCCCCCTCCTCCCTCTACCAAAACACCCGCCTCCAAGAAAACTCGAGGTAATTTTAAAATTTTGTTATCTCGTTTTGTTTGTTCAGAATGAAGAGGTGGACACCGCCCCCCAGAGAGACTTCATGTCCTTCATTTCACTGCAACCTGCTTCTTGCATGAGCAGCGTTAAATCTCCAGTCTCGCCTGATATACGCAGGTCACGAAGGGATCGCAAACCTTCCACTAAACTGAAGGAAATGGGTTTGTATGCTGCTCAACCTGGCTGTTGTGTTCCATGTGGTTAAGTTGGATGGGTTTGGACTTCACAAAAGGCTACTCGCTGTGTGATGTCATTTGTATCATGTATCCATGCTGACTAATTGAACAATATTATTTGTACATCATACTAGTAGGCACAGTATAATCTCGATATATTGAAATGCCAATGACTGATTGAATAATATTGTGAACGCATAATATCAGTTATATCATGAAACACTCGACCCTCGCCTTGAAAAGTGCGTGGATTGACCCAGAAAAGTCACCAACGGGAATGGAAAATGAGCTTGAGATTTAGAGCTTTTCAATGCTGCGTTGTAAAATTCAATGTAAGGGGATAAAAAGGGACTCGGGGGGATTCAGAATGACCTTGACATAGGAAGAAATTTGACGAACGGTAGTTTGACATATCAAGATTATACTGTGGAGCTGTAATTCCATACGAAGGCTCTTCACACCCAAAGGCGATTTTCTCATTTTTCTGTTTAACTTTAATTTTGGTGTGCCATTTAATGGCCCAGTATCTTAGCTTGTAAGAACATTGCCAAATTTGCATTTGCATGAATGAATAAGTTCATTTCTGCATGAATTACCCTCATAAATGTTATTCTCTCTTCAGGCAGCTCCATTGGCACTTCAACACCTGTCTCTACGCAGGCTAACGTGCCTGTCATCTCCAGCGTTATGTCTCTTGCGTCTAGCGTGACCCGTGAGTACCTCTCTCCATCTTGCCCTCAGTCTCACCATTTTCCTTTTCTGCAGCTACAGCAAATAAAACTCAAACGAGGCAGCCAGCCACTCCACAAGCCTCACCTGTGACCGTACGTCAAATGTTTCTCGTTATACTTGAGTTCTCTTAATTATTTCTCCTGTAGGCCAAAACTAAAACCGTGGAGCAGAAAATCATAGTTCAACCACCGCCTGCAAAAGCGCAGAAGAACAAGGCCCTGCTGTGCAAACCGTTTGTGCAGACGAAAGCAACCTCATGCAAACCACACATGGAGACGGTTGAGACTCAGACTGATGAGTGGAAGCCTCCCCAGGTGCTGATCCCTGTGCCTGTGCCCATCTACGTGCCTGTTCCCGTGCATATGTTCACCACTCCTGCACCCTTCCCTCTGCCCATCCCTATCCCTCTCCCAGTTCCTTGCTTCATCCCCACCACCAAGAAGTCAACCAGCTCCATCTTGAAACATGTCAAGGTGCGTTGTTAACACTTGTTATCCTGGCAGCCAAGACTGCATGCATGATGGCTTGTTCAGGAAATCCAAGAGCGCATCCCCACGGATCCATTTGAGGCGGAGATGTTGATGATGGCTGAGCGGTTGGTGGAGCAGAATGAGGGCAGCTCCTCTGATGAGGACGAGGAAGGTGAGGGAAGCGGCTGTGGTCTTAACGTCATTCGCATGCTTCCGTTTTAGTCGAAGCTTCATCCGAAGCCCCGCCTCAGCCACCTGCTCCATCGCAACAGGCCAATGATCTTGGCGAGGACATGCTGCAGATTGCGATGCGCATGGCATCTGAAATGCCGGATGAGGCGCTGGATGTGGAGGACTCTGTGGCCCCCACCCCCATCCAGCCAGATGGCTCAAATTCACAAGCTTTCGCCACCATTGATGAGAACAGTGACATCCTCTCTGCTAATCGCGATGTGAATGGGGTCAAAGGTCGGAAGAGGGGACGACGAGCTAGTAAAGGGAGTCAAAAGGCCACCAAGCGCAGCAAAGGAGAAGGCAAAGCATCAAGTGAGGTGAGTGAGCTGCCCCCCTTGTGTGTCTCTGTTTTGAATAAAGGACTCGCTTGAGCAGGCAGCAGACTCTGGTCCTCCGGATGCCAACATGGTGTTGAAGTACACGTATGGAGTGAATGCATGGAAGCACTGGGTGGTGCAGAAGAATCTGCAAATTGAGAAAACTGAACCTAGCCAACGACCGCGATTCAAGCCGTTCAAGCTGGATGTTATGCAATGCACCGCAGATGAACTCAACTATTCACTTTGCCTCTTTGTGAAAGAGGTGCGAAAGCCGAATGGTGAGGAATACGCTCCTGACAGCATATTCTACCTCTGCCTCGGAATTCAACAATATTTACTGGAGAACGGACGCATTGACAACATCTTCAGTGACACCTACTATGAAGGTTTCACTGATCACCTCAATGAGATTCTCGCTCGTTATGAAGTCCGTCTGAATTCATCAGGTTGGCTTTTTAATATGGCTTCGTTTCAGCCTACTTACGCTTCTTTGTGCAGGGTTGATCGTGTGTCGTATCGAAGAGGAGCACTTATGGGAGGCCAAGCAGCTGGGCGCTCATTCGCCCCACGTTCTGCTCAACACTCTGATTTACTTCAACACCAAGTACTTCATGCTGAAGACCCCTGATGAACACCTCCGTCTGTCCTTCTCACACATCATGAAACACTGGAAGAAGACGACAGCTACTGGAACGAAAACTCCCGGTCGTGCTGTTTACCTGCGCTACTACGCTCCCTCAGGTAATCCTGGTATGTGCTATCATGTCAAAGGGTCCCTCGCTTTCTAAACGTTCCCTCTGACAGCTGTTGATGCCAAGAAGAAGAAGGAAGAGACTCCTGTTCAGCAAGAACAAGGCGAGAACACTGAGAATCCGTTGCGCTGTCCTGTAAAACTCTATGAGTTCTATCTTTCCAAATGGTGGGTTTATTTTCTTCTGCTCAGCAAAGTTTGACGTATTGTTCATTTCAGCCCTGAGAGTATCAAGAATCGGAACGACGTGTTTTACCTGATCCCAGAGCGTTCCTGTGTCCCTGATAGTCCTGTGTGGTACTCCACAGGATGCCTTGGACTGGAGGCTATGACAAAGATGTTGAATCGGTTACGTGTTGTTAGAGAAATCCAAGAAGCGCATCTGCACTATTCACCCTATTGATTATTTCTGTTGGTTATTGTTTCAGACAGTTCCCAAACTTATAAAATGGCAGCATTGTAATACGTACGGTAATATTAAAGTTTTTTTTAGTGCATTTAGCATGAATTGCATTCACTTGTGTAAATCATTTATTTCTTCATTGCTGATGTCTTCATGAGTTGTTGGCTCTTCGAACATTTTGTAAAATTCTTCTTGAATGACATGGCACCTCTTTGAAAGTGATTTTTTTTCAACGAGACATTATAAATTATGTACTGGTACCGGAACTACATGAGTGAGTGAGTGATGGGGTTTTACGGCTCCACCCAATCCGATCGGATGATACGGGCGCCAGAACAGAAGGCCCGGGACCGGGGTTTCCCCCTACTCTTATCGATAAATCCCAAGGGTTCTTTATCCTGCATACCACCATAGACAGTAGTACACAGCGCCCGGCCTTGTTATGCAGTTGGCAGCACAATTATAATTCACAATCATAACGCCCTTGGCCTGATCGGGTCTCGAACCCGGGACCTCGACCCCCACGGTCGGCATTGGATTGTAGTCAGCGGTTACCGGAACTACATAGTATATGGAATGAACAAACAAAAAAGTTGGTTTTTTTTTTTCAGATCTTTTATTGGAACTTAAAAGATCTCTGTGAAATTGATGTTTAGTTGTTTCAGAGCATACAATAAGTAAAATGTGATAAGATATTGATCAGCAGCCAAAATTGAAAATAAGAGACTAGTTCTACCGTTTTTATGAGAGAAGACTGGCGAATGCAAGTTGAGCTAAGGACACAGATCTTTGAAATTTTGAGAGAAATGCAAAAGAAATTGAGAACGATTTGAATACTTTTGCAAACTGAAGTTGCTAAATACGGATTACATATACGAGGACATTGAATAGCAGTATGTGTATTGAGGGACATCCAGCTTTCCTTCAAATGTGCATTATGAGGAATCACAGCATATTGCAAGCTTAATTAAGAGCCCTAAAGCCTAGTGTACGTTTTAGAGTATTGAAAGCACTAGGCATATCACTTCAGAAGCTGTACACTAACAATTCTATGCCAAAATTCATTGATTTTCTTAAGTTAATAATTAAAATAGGCTCATACTAGTTAGGGTGACTATTTACTTTGTAATTTTCACAAAGCATACCATGCAACATTTTTTCTTATAATTATTTTACATGTGAAGGACAACTGAAGCATACAACATGAAATATTCCAACCACATCCAGAGATTCCACACAAGAGGAAATGTTGCATGCATTTTACGACACTGAAATAATTCTAATAACTTCATCTCAAAGACTAGATTATGAAAGAAAAAAATATAATAAGGCAAGAGGGAGAATAAAAACAAAAACAAACAAAAACACCATGTAGCAGCACCACGGGAAAGTGAGACAAGAATAACAGATATCAAGTGTAGCATTTGTTAAAACAATGTAACGAAATTACAAAAACAACTTTGGTGTCAATCAAGTTCATCCAGACAACAAGTAAATCCAACGGGACTATTCACCTTTCACGAAAAAGGGACGACGTTTGAAATTGAAAATGAACAACTTTTACCCCTAAAAGACCTTAGGACGAACGGAAGACAGCTGTGAGCCGATGGCATGGCGTTGCCCTTAAATGACAGTCATTGAGCTTGGATAACAGAAAGAGATATGTGAAATGTGATCTCCTGGCAGAACAGGAGAAGCACTATAAAAGAAAGAGCTTCAAGGAATGCGATCTGACTTCATGGTCTTGCTTTCCTACAAAGAAGGGAGAATGCACAAGGGAAGATTGAGGTATCAACTGACCTGCCACTCATTGTTGTTGAGCGTGCCAGTCACAGCCACAATCTGGTACTGCTTGGCCTTCAGGCTGTTGAGCGGGCGACGAAGCATGCGCATCAGCTGTGGAGTGACACAGCCGTCTGTGAGGAACGGCTGCATCTGGCGACGGTTGCAGCTGGGATCAAAAATCAGCAAGCGAAGTGAGCCGTCCTTGAGTTCTTCAATGCCAATTATAGTGCGACTGTGACCTGGAACAAGATTGCATACTCAACATTCGTTCAAGAAAGTGGTGAAGCTTTACTTACCTTGATGCTGCAAGTATAGAGGAGGCTTAAAATCAGAGTCCCTTTTGTAGTAAGACAGAACCCACTCAAAGAGACGCGGGTGCGTACTGCCAGGCCCAGTGGGGGCATGGAAATCTAGCAATTGACATCTTAGGAAGATAAACAAAATATTGAAATCGGAGACAAATTTTGAGGACTACGCACTTGACTTTGAGGGCAGACAGAGTAGCAACTATTTCTGTTGCTCCAATCCACTTACTGGTGTCCACCAGGCATCCACCCAGCTGCTCAGCACCCTCCCGATCAAAGCCCTTCTGCCAAGCGGCTTCTATCAGGCGCTGTATTTTCAATAGAGAAGGAATGACACAGCGACCTGTAAAAAAAGTGAATAAATAATAGAAACACAGACCTCAATATCTCACCATTAAAGAGCACTTGTAAGTACATAGGATTGCGTGCTAGGCAGGAGAGTAACATCTGCAGGTTGCGGTAGCCACAACCCCATCCCTTGTCTCCCATTCCTGCAGCATAGTGATCGGTTGGAGAAGCCAGCCAGAAGCCAACCACATTGCCAGGCGACTCCTTGTAAAACAAATGCAGTTTCTCTAAAATACCTACAGAGCAACCGTTAGTAAGTTATAAATAATAGTGACAATAACAACCTTTGGTGCATGAATGTCCGCTGTCTACTCCAGATGACGCTTCATTCAACCGATCCTCTTTTTGTGAATACATGTCCCTCAAAGTCAACTCTCCAGAGAAAACGGCTCTCTCCAGAGCGCGATCGGCCTGCAACCTAAAAGACTGGCCGTCAGTCATCCCAAATTGCTCCTAAATAGATGAATTAAAACATTGATAAATGGACAGGAATTCCACCAAACCTGGAGTTGAGCAAATTCCTGCGCCTCCTTCTCTCTCCTCGCTCTTTTCTCTTCTTCGTACAATTCCGCAGCCAAAACATCATCATCAACTGGAGAATCATTGCAATCACATGCAGCGCAGCAGTTTGCACCAGACGTACCAGGCGTGTGTCCCGCAGAGAAATGACCTTCCACGTGGAACTGCAGACTAGTCGCATCCGAGCACTCCATGCCGCAGACAGGGCAGCACTGCTCTTCCTCTCCACAGTGCTCAGCGTTCAGATGCGCATCAAGCTCAACTGCTGTTGGGACACACTGCGCACACACAGGGCAGCAGAGCCCCTGTGGACTCAGGGCATCCAGGTGAGCCGTATTCACATGCTGCAGGATATCACTCGCTGAGCTGGTACGCCATGAACACATTGGGCAGGGGTAGAGCTCAGGGCTGCATGAACCAGGGCTGCTGCGTTGACTAGAAGGGGTTTTCTGACTGGAGGGAATGTTGAGGTGCAGGCGCGATCGCTTCAGGGCAGGGCTGCCGCTGCTGCCTTTGCTTTGGTCGTTGAGAGTGTGCAGAGGACTGGGAGGCACGCAGGTGATCGTGACATCCGTAGGGGAGCTCACAGACGAGTCATCTTTTGGTGAGGAAGAGGTGGCATCGCTAGGAGGAGTGTCAGCCTTGGTGGGTGTGCGTTGTATGTGGCAGGCATTGACGTGCGCCTCCATCTCCTCCGCTGTGGTGCCCTCAAGGTCACAAAAAGGGCAGCTGATCTGACCTTCCACATGCTCTATGAGCACATGGGAGCGCATCTCAATTTCTGTCATGCCATCCTGGCCGCAGATGTCACAAGTATACTGCATAGGGGATGCAATGATGGCAGGCGACTTCAGGGGAGTGCTATGCTTTTCTCTGGCCAGGCAGCTGCATGAGTAAGCATTAGATAAATAAGTACAAGAGTGGTGCACTCACCTGGTGTGAGAGTGCATGCATCCCATGGGGCCGGTTGGAGAGCCGTCAAGAAGCAAATGGCTCAACAGAGAATGCCATTCATTGCATTCGACCCCATGCACTGCAAGACTTCCTGATGAGCGCAGAACATGAAAAATGCATATTGATTCTAAGAAGTCGTCACCATTGGCAACGTTCAAGGAAAAATTATTCCTTTCATTAGACTCGATGAAAATTTAATTGGTTAGTTCTCTGTTGTTCACTTGGTTGTCATTCTGTGAAATATGATTTCCACTCATTCGGTCATATATTTCCAGGGTGCGAAAACAGAATATGGAATAACAGTACATGTACTCCCTTCAAATACTCTTTTTCAACACATTTCACTTACTGAATATGCTGAGTGTAATTCACAGAAAATAAAGAGAAGCTATGAAGAATACCCAAGGTCCACAAGAGTATTCATTACGGCCTGCAATGCATGCTAACTATTCTGCTTACTACAAATACTATCTGACATACAAACATTTCCACCATTGTGATGAATTTGTAAATTTAGAACAAGGAATACCGGGTTAGAGGCTTTGCCTATCACAGATCACAGGATAATTCCCAGAGGCCAATCTTCTGGGATTTCAGGGGCATATGGTGACCAGGGTGGCATTCAGCTTCAATATTGCAAAATAGTGAAAATACTATGCTGCAGGTCAGACACAATATATACACTACAAAACAGAATTCAGCTGTGTGGCTCCTTGCTCAAACTTATTCAATACTGATTGTGTGTACATTTATTAGGGATGCATGAATTTGCACTGTTTGTCATGCTAGTCCATGTCATGAATGAAATCAACAATATCAACTTAGTACTTAAATAACCATTTGGGTAACCACCGCAATAACCATTGCCGCAAAATCATGATTGACAACGTGTAAGGATACACATCAAGCTAAACCAAGTAAAACCGTAGTCACGTGATACAACAAAGCCACATCAAATTCTCAGAGATTCCAACTATTTGAAGCATCTTATTCTGAAAGCAAACATTGCTGTGATTGCAAAAGAGAAGCAATTTTTAGAAGATTCATTCTGCATATGAAACACGTGGCTTTGTTGTGTCACGTAACAACCGTTTTGCTTGAATTCGCTTGGTGTGTGTCATTACGCGTTGTCAATCATGATTGTGCAGCAATGGTTATTGCAGTAGTTATACAAATGGTTATTTAAGTTACTACTGTATTTGAATTGTTGATTTCATTCATGCCGTTGATTAGCATGGGAATATTGATCGCCGATCCAGGCTCGAACCCTAACCCTGGATCATCCATATGTGTAATTGGTAAGAATAATATGTGATTTGTTTGAATATGTTGAGGGACTATTTTGTGTGCGTAGTATGTGTTGTAAGGTTTGTTTATGCATAGTAATACAACAATGGTGGATTATCGTTGATTCAATGTTGGTTCAACATGAAACTAATAATGTAGTTGGATAACAACTTTTCCTTGGATATCTGCGTGCAAAGTAAGGTTTATAACATACATATATAGCTATGAGTTACTTCTCGGGTCTTTCATCCTTTCATTAGCTAGCTAATATGAGTTTTGGGGGTCCGGGATTATTTGACAAGTGAACCCTATAGTTAAAATTATAGTATAGTCTATAGCGGTCATAATCTGTGAGGTCTAATTATCAATATAAAGTAATACTTAGACTGTCATTATGATGATACTATGAATGTCACTAACTGACTAAGTGAGTCTATGAGTTAACTTAATGGGAAATTTTGATTAATTTAAATGCTCAAGTTAATAAGTAATAAGTTAATGAATTGAATGAGTCGCTGGGTCTCACTCTCAGTCGGTGATCGAGACTATTATTCGAGAGAAATGAAATTTGATGCACATTTCATAACATGTAAACTCTACTTAAATGGATATTTTATTCTATTCGATATGTTGGTCATAATTTTTCAGAAATAACCTGAGATTGGGCGCCAGACGTCCCGAAAATTCCCCCGTCTCTTTCTGACAGCTCCACACAAGTGAGATGAAAACCGAAACCAATGAGTTTGGCGAGTTACGCCTTGACGGATTTCAGAGAGGGAGTTGCGTCGTGATTTCGCGGGACGAAGGCTTCGATCCAATCGGTCAGACTACCGGTCATTTCCCTGTGCGTGGCCACTACACGGGTAAGGCTAAATTTTCCATGTTGTAAAAAACCCACAGGGATGACCATTCACTGGAACACTGAAAAGAATCTTATTCTCAAAAATTCAGAGAGCGGGCTTATGAGAGCCTGCATGTCGAGCACGAGGACATGGAGAGCATGCATCGATCGCCCGAGCAAAAAGTAGGAAATAATTTTGCTTGGGGAGGGTTAATCATAGTATAGCTGTACTTTGTATACTTCCGACAAGTTAGCTCGAAATTGCCGGTACTCAAGGATCGATCGATCAAGGTGCCAAGTTTTCTTAGTCGCCATGGACATGCTCTCTTTCGGTATATCGTCAAATACGTCAATTGCATGTAGCTCGCGATTGAACTCATTCTAGTTTTGCGATATCTTTCTCGAAGGGAGGACTCCATATATGGGGGTCACTATACTCAGCTGCAAAGAGAGGCAA
>KB306105.1:381452-442161 GCA_000328365.1 Capitella teleta | reverse complement strand
GTTACGTTTTCGTTAGGTGGTCGTCCAGAAAATAGTCAAGTCAGCATTTGGATACCTCTTGTACTAGTGATGTATGCTATGAACTAATTTCCCAGTACTATGATTCTATAGCTCATGCTTGTATCTCGACAGCTAGTGTGTATACCGCAGTCCTCAAGACTTCAGAAAAGACCGATAGCCGGGTGGTCAGAAGAAGTCAAGCCATACAAGGAGAGATCGATTTTCTGGCACAGGTTATGGAAATCCAACGGTTGTCCCAGACAGGGAGAGGTCTATAAGATTATGAAGAGAGCCCGACCTGAATATAAACGTATCTCCCGCCGAGTTGTAAGAGGGGCACCGGATAGCGCAGTGGGTTAAACCGCTGACTACAATCCTATGCCGACCGTGGGGGTCGAGGTCCCGGGTTCGAGACCCGATCAGGCCATGGGCGTTATGATTGTGAATTACAATTGTAATTCTTCGGTGACTCTGCAGTGCTGCCCAACTGCGTAACAAGGCCGGGCGCTGTGTACTACTGTCTATGGTGGTATGCAGGATAAAGAACCCTTGGGATTTATCGATAAGAGTAGGGGGAAACCCCGGTCCCGGGCCTTCTGTTCTGGCGCCCGTATCACTCGAACGGGTTGGGTGGAGCCGTAAAACCCCAATCACTCACTCACCCGAGTTGTAAGATCCCAGGACAGTATTCGTATGGGACATATGGCAGACGGCGTTTTAGCAGGTAGATGTAGAAACTTCTGGGATGAAGTAAGGCTTATAACACGAGCCAAAATTTCGCCCCCTAGTTTTGTAGAAGGCGCAAACACAGAAGAGGGAATAAATGACGTATTTACCTCAAAGTATCGGGACTTATATAACAGTGTCCAATATGACGTTCTAACCATGGATAGTTTTTTACGTGATATCAATGGTAGGATGTGGTCTGGTTGTAGTGACTATTGTGCCGCATTTCATGACATTACCCCTGCTGAGGTTACAGCTGCTATTAAAAAGCTCTGTTCGCATAAAGGGGACGCTAAATCTGAACTTTAGTCCAACCATCTTATTCACGGAGGACCTGCATTGTATAAGTACTTAGCCCATCTATTCAACCTCATGGTAAACCACAGCTATACCCCACCAAAGATGAATTTATCCACGTTGGTTCCTATTACAAAATCACCCCAAAAATCTGCCAGTGACTCCTCTAATTACCGTGCGATTGTCCTTGGGAGTGTTTTTGCAAAAGTTTTAGACAAAATAATTATGACGAAATATACTGGGAATTTAGTCACTTCTGATCTTCAATTTGGGTTCAAGGAAAAATCTTCAACCACTCAATGTACTTTTGTTTTAAATGAAATAGTCGATCTTTACACTTGTAATAATTCCACATTACATGTTGTACTGTTAGACACCTCTCAAGCAATTGATCGTGTTGAGTATTGTAAGTTGTTTAAAGCTCTTGATGATTGAAATGTATGTCCACTTATAATTCGTTTCTTAATTTCTATGTACACTAATCAGACTTTGAGAGTTAAGTGGGGAAGTTCTCTCTCCAATCCTTTTAATTGCACAAATGGTGTTAAACAGGGAGGAGTTCTATCCCGTTAATTTTTTGTCTTTATATGGATGTCCTTTTAAATAGATTGAATCAATCAAACGTTGGTTGTCATTTTGGTGAGAACTTTTGTGGAGCTCTTTGTTATGCAGACAATTTAACTCTCCTCGCTCCTAATAGAAGTTCAATAAAATTACTACTAAAAATATGTCAAGATTTTGCTAAGGAATATTCTGTAAAATACAATGCAAACAAAAGTGTATATATCTGTTACAATGATAGGAGTGCCTGTGATCTTGGTCTAGACATGAACGGTCATGTTGTATATAAATCGACCACAGCCATCCACCTTGGAAGTACTATAGGTCCCAATTGTGCTCGAGAAATTATATCTCAAGGAAAGTCCAAACTATTAGCCTCGGCAAATCTTCTTTTAGCTAGGTTTGGATTTTGCAGTTCGAGTGTTGTTGCACAGTTATTTAATTCTTTTAGCACTTCTTTTTTACGGTGCCGTTTTATGGAGTCTCGATTTACCATCACTTAATGAATTCTATGTTGCCTGGCGGAAAATTGTCCGCAGGATTTGGAGGGTACATCCACGTACTCATTATAACATACTTCCTTATTTAATGAATTCTCCTGAAACTTCCCTTCAGTTATTATACCGGTTTAAAACTTTTCATTTCAGCTGTTCTGTCAGCAATAATAGACTTGTTCGGTCATTCATTCACTCTCTTCCCTTAAAGGGAGGGAGAACTGGTTAAAAATTGACTTTGAGTCGTTATTTGATGCACCATAAATGATTCCTATGCCTGGCCCACACAAGGAATATCATCGCAAACGATTTCGCGGGCGATATATTGCTAACTAGGCGTGACGTCAGCAGCTGTGATGAAACACCGAGTTCCCCATCTGTTACAATGGGCCTCGTCATATCAGCGTGTCCTGCGACTAAACCCTTGGATATTTTTTTATTTTCTTTTCGGAAATAGATAGAATAATCATTTTGCCACCAGTCAGGCGCAAACAAAAAATATTTTTCGCTATTTTTCTTATTTTAACAAGCGATTTTCTAGGACACCTACCATGTTTCTCATCCTGAAACAGTAAAAAGGTCAGCCAGAGTGCACCACGCATGCGCTTTCGTTTCGTAAACAACAAAGATGTCCTTTTATGGCGAAGATGCTCTGCTCTGATTGGCTGAAATCGATAGCTTCACGAGGGGAACGGAACCAATCAGCCATCAGCCAAACCAAGCCATCAGCTGACGTTTGCCTCCTATACTTCGCAATGGAAGCCATTCTCCCATAGGCGCAATGCTAACCCCGATATTCGGAATGCATTATTTCCTTACGCTTGCATCCAGGCATGGTGTTTTTGGCACGGAATCCTATCAATTGGTGCTATGAGTCAATAGAACATCACTTAAAATTTAGTTCCCCATCCCTTTAAGTCAATCCTCTGTTGGTATTAATAGGCGAATCATGCTGAGTCATTCAAATATATTATGTAACACCACATCTAAAGACAATGGGTATCAAAGAATTATGTAATATAAGAGAAAATATTTTGAGTATATCCAACGAATTCGATAATACTGATGTTTTGTTTTTAATTAATTCACTATGTGTTAATTGATTGTATAATTATTATCGTATCTTGAATTGATGCAAATCTGTATTATGTTGTTAAGTTTTTTATTTTCTAGTTTAGCACAGGTTCTCTCTCTCACTCGTTGTATAGCACAGCCTAGTTTCACATTTGGATTATTGTATGCACTAATATTTACCATTACCTTTACCTTTATCGTTATTGTTTTTCTTTATCCGTTCATTTTTTCTGTACATGTTTTTGTACAAAATAAATTATTATTATTATTATTATTAATTCTATAAATCCCCCCCCCACACACACACACACAGCCATATTCAAACTGGTTCGAGCAGGCTATGAGCATACATAGAATATCACTCAACTCCACTACTCATGTACTATTATAAGAAGACATTCAAGGGTGCCATCCACCATGCAGGATAAATTGCAATCCAACCACACTCTTTGGTGTGCATCAGCAACCGCTGTTTGGCAGTGCTCAATTGCTTGGTACCAAATCTCTATTAAATTGCACATTTGTATAGTTCTACATGTAGTTTTGGTTTTTAGTATAATATGTCCAATCATCAAAGTAGCGCAAACTGGGGATTTTGCCGTCAATTCTTGGTTACATAATTATAGGAGCCATAGTCCTTGTATTAATCATGGGCGAATTCAATATACATACAATTCAAAGTACATATGTAATGAGGATTCTTCCACTTTGCATAATGTGGTACAAAAAGGATATTTTCTCTAAAACCGCGCTGTGTAACCAAACATAACTATTATTTATAGTTAGAGTAGCCTCTTATCTTAATATTTATGTCTTTTATTTTAGTTGTTTACCTCAAATAGTTTGATAATTACGAAATAACGACACCACGTCGTAAATCGCTTAATTTTTTATTCATGATCTTCACAATCAGGAGCCTTCAACTCAATTGATGAGCGTTCTTTATTGCACTTTATATCGCTTCAATAACCAATTAATTATTATCAGTTTTGTATCAAGATATTTAGATATTTTGTCATAAGATATTCGTAATATTTATGACGAATAAACCTTGATGAAATGTTGTGCAAAACTTTGTTTACTATAACATAGCATCATCGCGGAAGGATTTTTTTGGGGCCCGCGAGATAATATTTTAGCACTATTAAATGATGTTCAATTTGATTCAATTAGCTATATTCAGTATATTACTCTAAAGGAGAGATGTGTGGATGTTTTGTCAGTATCATAAGTTAACAAATTACGCATTTATTCTCTACATTTTCGTTGTAACACAAACAACTAGGACTAGCATTGCAGCAATTAATTTCGGCATATGCATGCTAAATATTTAGTGATAGTGCCATTGTGCACGCCTGTTTGTTTGCAGCTTCTGCTTCTCTGAGCCAAAATGAACGGTATGAGTCCCCATCGTTCAAAACGGTATAGAATATAATTGTATAGCATTGTTTTTACTATAGCGTTTGATTAAATATGCTATTAGTAGATATTTGTATCTGTAAAATTTGATAATTATCGACTGATCACATGAAACAATAATTATCGAAATTTGCATCGAAGACTTCCATGGTCATGCAGAGGAGATAATTTATAGCATCATTGAAATGAGAATTAAAACACTCTGTAGTATACAACACGTTCATGTTATTTTTCTTATTGTATTCTAAACATCTAAAATTAAATGAATGTCAGTCAAAAATATTTGTTTTTATTTGAATTTGCGGATCTAGGGACGACACCATTGTTTACGCATGTTTGTTCACGCCTCTGATGCTCGGAGGAGAACGACGAATGCACGCTTTAAAGCAGCGTCATTAATGCAGCATTTCTGGAATATTTGCTATAAAAAGGCCTGATATATTTGATATTTGATCGTTTTTACTTCACATGACAATACTATTTTTACTTCATTATCACTTTTATTTATTCTCATAATTTTTCTGTTTCACCAAATTTACTTTTTGATGTGAATAATTTTGTTGTGGGCCATCCCTTTTATTATTCACTATTGTCGTTTGTTTGGCATGAATTTTAATAAATAAATATTAAGAGGCTCTACTGCAACTATAAATCATAATTTTATTGGGTGCATGGCGAGAGTTTAAAAGAAAAAAAGTGCATTTTTGTAGCAATTTACGCAAGGTTGAAAAATCTCAATTTCTTGTAAATAATTATACCTTTGAATCACCTTGTATATCAGCTAGTGTATACTAGGCACCCAAACACCAGTTGACCAATTAATCTGATATTTATGGCTGACTACTCTGATTGGGCAGAGCATCAAGGCCAATTGATTTAATCTTTTTAATGGTTTGCCATGCAGTTCAAAGAATCTTGACAAAAAAATTACCAAAGAATGTTGACGAAGAATTTTACAATGAAAAACATCAAAATTCAATTTTGTATAGCATTTTCCATCTATTCACTGCTAGGCTAGTAAAGAGTCTGGTGAACATAATTATACTAAATGCCACGGGCGTTATGATTGTGAATTATAATTGTAATTCATTATAGTTATAATTCTTCTGTGACTCTGCAGTGCTGCACAACTGTGTAACAAGGCCTGGCGCTCTGTACTACTGTCTATAGTGGTATGCAGGATAATGAACCCTTGGGATTTATCGATATAAGAGTAGGGGGAAACCCTGTTTCCGGACAGCTGTTTTGGTGCCCGCATCACCTGAATGGCTTGGGTGGAGCCGTAAAACCCCATCATGCCTCAAGCCTCATGCATGTCTCATGTATGCACAATGCACAATTTTCTACACAATTCACTGCCTTGGAACCAAAACAGTGTAATATAAGTCTGACTTCAGCATCTACAAGTAGTTGGTTCACTGAATAGCTGCATCCAGTGACCAAAGGATGTATCTAGGTTTCTTAAGCAATCCCACATTTAGCTATGCTGTTATACATGCATCCTTTTGATTTCCATCCCTACAGACTGTTGTGCTGGGAACCAGAAGGATGTAAGTGACTTAAATAATATAGCTGTGAAGCATATTATAAATGTTGTTTATTGTTTATCTATGCTGATAAGAGTAGTAAAACTTCTTACACTAGACACAGGAAAGAATAAAATGCAACCCTGTTCATGATAACTCATCAGCTGCATGATGATTATAAATTATTTCTGTATAAATATTTATTGACAAAAAGGGTGCAAATCAATAAAATTATCCCGTTTCTGCAATCTCAGCATACATCACCTTTTTGGTTCTAAGGCAACGAGTTGCACACATTTTACCCAAATTTGTCCATTTTACCAACATTTTTTATTTTTTTATTTTTTTATATATTTAATTACGGACCATTGTCAGATTGTTTGTGCATTTTTTAAGGATTACTCCAGCAAATATAAAAAACAAGAATACAATTGCGGTGAAGTAGTTGTTTTCATGCTGCTAAACAATATGATATAATTTTGGTAGAAAAAAAAAACGCATATATTAGTTTCAGCAGCGCCCCTGATGGTTGTGCCAACAAGCGGCTGGTGACATTATTGCTTATTTCATGTACTTTTAGTCGTCCCAGCCACCTGTAACAGGATCAGCTGTAGGTTTTTTGTGTCAACAATACGTCTCTGTGTATATCTGCCATACGTGACACGCCATTTCATCGTAGCCATGGTTTTGATCCGGTATATCCAATCATGGCTTCTGCGTACTTATTCAAGTGTGATCAAAACAAAAATGCGTGTTCCTGCTGCCATTTATGATCAGCTTAATGATCTCGCAATTGTGCTAGAAAACCAACAGAGCGTGGAACCAGGGCCACTGATCAGCAGCCTATTCCCCGTGTGTTTTGCAAAAATAGGCTGTGGTCAGCGAGGTCATCAGCTGATCGTGGCAGACCGACGAGATAACGTCACGACGGCTACGCTACTGCCTGATGGATACGACATCGTCCATCAACCACAAATCGAGGGAAAGGGAGGTGGTGTAACGGTCGTGCATTGTTCTTGCATCCCGCTTGGACAGCTACGACTCAGTGACAACCTGTCCTTTGAAGCGATTGACTGTTTAGTGGGCTCCGCCAAACCCATGAGACTCTGTGTTGTTTACAGACCCCTTCCATCTAGATTTAATCACCTATCGGTTGGACAATTCATGGGGGAGTTCTCTGACTTCCTTTCTCGCCTCATGTCCCTTCTAGGAGAACTCATACTGATAGAGGATTTCAACTTTCATGTGGATGCTGCAAATGACACTAATGCTGCAACATTCGCCGAATTGCTACAATCGTTCAGCTAGGCCAAACACGTGCATAAAATCCCCCACCAGAGAGAACATATACTTGACTTGGTCTTTACCAGAACTGACTCATCCCTCCTCCTGTCATCTAGAGTGAGGGATCACTGCATCTCAGACCACTTCTCAGTTTTCATGAACATCGATGTGCCAAAAGTGCTGAATCCCATAAGGGAAGTAACATGCCTTAGGATTTCCTTCATCGACCCAGCTTTCATTGAACAACTCATCGCTACTTCACTTCTCTCGTCGCCACCCAACAATCTGAGTCTTGATGAAATGGTGAAGAGGTACAATTTTGAGTTGAAGACAATTCTTGACCAGTTTGCCCCAGCCCGCACCAAGAAGATTCCTCTACGAAGAAATGCAAAATGGTACAACGACAGGATCCGTGCTGAGAAGCAAAGACGTCGCAGAGCTGAGACTCGCTGGAGGCAGACGAAATCAACCGTTGACCGCCATCGCTATCAACCGGTACGAGATGACATTCAGACCATGATCGACAAAGCAAAGCGAGACTTCTACAAAGACAAAGTCGCTGCCTGCATGAGCGACACTCGCAAGCTTTTTGCTATTGTTAATGGCCTGCTTGGCAGAGCAGCCACCAGTCCTCTACAAACATCATCAGACAATCTTGCGGAATGATTCAGTGATTTTTTAATTGAAAAGATCCACAATATCCAGTCAGCCATTCCTCGCTGCGACACCCAACACATCCTGCCTCAGCCAACAATCGAATCAACACTTGAGACTTTCTCCACTCTTTTACTGGCAGACATGATTCTGCTGTTGAACGACGCTACTCCCAAAACTTGTGCACTCAACCCACTCTGATCGTCATTAGTGAAGTCATCTCCATCCCTCCATTGCTCCATCATGAAGATCCTGAATCGATCACTCAAAAGAGTAGTGTTACCAGATTCTTTTAAGAAAGCCATTGTCCGGCTGCTTCTGAGGAAGTCATTGCTCGACTGCGATCAGTTGAAAAACTACTGTCTAGTGTTGAACCTTCCATTTGTCAAAAGTGATCGAAAAAGCTGTGGCAAAGCAACTGATCCACCACTTTCAAGAATTTTTACTACTGGAACCCATGCAGTCTGCGTACAAAGCGGGGCATAGCACAGAAACTGCACTCCTCTGCATCCAGGACGACATCCCATGCGCCCTCGGCGAGAGAAATGCAGTGTTGTTAGTGCTTTTAGACCTCTCTTCTGTGTTTGACACTGTCGACCATGCCAAACTTCTCCAAACGCTTGAGACGCTCGGTGTCCATGGAGATCTGCCTTAGACAGGTTCCACCCTTATTGAACAGGCAGGAGCCAAGTGACTTGTGTGCAATCAGAGTAATCCGAAACTGTTCTCCTTTCCTGCGGTGTCCCTCAAGGGAGTGTCCGCGGCCCTAATCTCTTCACCGTGTACACTTCGTCTCTTGGCCAGCTGCTCCGCCAACAAGGTGTTGCATATCATCTTTACGCTGATGACAGCCAGCTATGGATCCGATGCCATCCGCATGATCCACACCAAGCGGCACTGCAGATGGAAGCCTGCATTGCATCAGTACAAAAGTGGAAGGCCAACTATTTTCTTAAGCTGTACTCTGAAAAGACCGAGTTTCTGGTAATTTCGTCAACCAAGATGTCGCGTAATTTCCCTTGCTTGTGCTTATCGGTTGGTGACTGCAAACTCGAGCCATCACTTAAAGCAAGGAATCTTGGAGTCATCATTAACCATCACGCCACTATGAATGACCAGATCTCATTGGTGTGTCGTTCAGCCTACATGCAACTTTGCTGCCTGAGGAAGATCAAGCGTTTTGTCAAACGCAAAGCCCTCGTGGCACTCGTCCATGCTTTCGTGACATCCAAACTGGACTATTGTAATTCCCTTTGCATTGGAATCCTGCAGTGCCAACTTATTAGGCTGCTACAAGTACATAATTGTGCAGCGCGTCTGCTCATAGGTGCCAACCGTCGTGACCACATTTCCCCCATTCTTCGAATGCTACATTAATTGGCTCCCAATGGAGCATGTAAGACGCCGGGAACTGCAACAGAGCAGCGCATACGTTTCAGTCTGCTTGCTAATATACAAAACCATAACTGGTGACGCACCGCAGTATCTGTGCGACTTAGTTCATGTAAATGTGCCAAATCAGACACTTAGATCCAGTCAGGAACTACATCTCCGCGTTCCATTCACTTGGTCTCACCCCGTCAAAACCTCATGTTTTAGTTATATTGGACCCTTCATTTTCAATTCTTTGCCACCACATGTCAAGCATGCACGAACTGTTGAAGTAAAAAAAAAAAATCTAAACTGCTTAAGACCCACTTTTTTTTCTTTTATGTAATTTCATCTCGTATATTGTATTAGCGTTCAGTAGACCCCGGAGCCGATTGTAATTGGCCATAATCGGCTGGCGGAAGTAAAAAAATGACCGACTAGCTTCAATCAAAGTGATTCAATCATTTAAACACAACTAAAATGTAAAATTATCGTGATCGAGCAGACAATCAAAACAGCGCTCCAACAGCCAAGATCAAGGTCGTTGTGACGTCACAAATCACCTCATCAAGCGAGAGGTGAAGCGGGATTTAAAAAATCGTTTTTTTTTGTGCCCTCAATATCTCTCACTTTGCGGAGGTGTAAATAGTATTTATAGAGGACGGATCATGGTTTTATTTATTGCAATAACAATTAAAATGTTCAATTTTATTAATAAATGCATTTAATATGCAATATAAAAACATATTTTGAAGTGTCATAGACACTTTAAGTTGTTCCACCAGTCAGAGATATCGGTTCAGCATTGCGATCGGCGGCTAGCAGCGGCTTAAAGTGGTTTGGCAATGGGTGCTATATCATCCTATATGTATAATGATGCCAGCAGTTTATACAAATGAGTGTACATACTCATGTACTCTCTACATGTACTACTATACTGATGTGGTGATTTTAAAATCGAACGATTTCCAAATCCCATAAATGTCCCACTTAATTACACTCTCTTGCTTTACTCAAGTTCAAGACATTTACGGAGTTTCATAAACTTTCATGAACATCATTATCACCATTATCACTTTGTTTGCAAATTCAGCTGGGTTAATTGTAAGAACTTCTAAGTAATATATGCAGCGGGAAGAGGAAGCAATTAGAGAAACAGGTTGGAAGAGGAAAGAGGATGGCGAACCAAATGAGTTGTTGCATCAGAATCTTGAATGAGACATTCGCCGTTTTTGATGACTCGGATTGCAATTGTTGGGCAACCTCTGTGTTACATATATAGGGTAGAATAGCATATGATATAATATTTTATTATAATGTATGAAAAATATCAAATATAAAACAAATTACGTCGAGTCAGATGTTAAGTCGCCTTAATTATTCGTTCATACTAGCCATCACTGCGTCGACATTTGGAGCAGAGATGAAAGCGTTAGTATGATCAGCGAAGAGAGTAAAATGTATACGTTCAGAGACAGAAGTGACATCGTTAATATAACAAAAACAATAAAGGACCTAGGATGGAACCCTGAGGGACACCACAAGAAATTCAATCAGTACAGAGGTATAGTCATTAAAACATACCCTTTGTTGACGTCCCAATAAGAAGTGAACCAACGATGAGGGGTGCCGCGGATTCAATGCCTCAAAAACTTGGAGAGAATTATTTTATGTTGTATGGTGTCAAATGTTTTTTGAAAGTCAAGCAGAACTCCTATGATGACTTCGCCCTGCTCAAATGCTCTGCTGGTTCTGTCGACTACTGATACCAGTGCTTGGGTTGTGTTTCTGCCTGGTTGGAAGCCAAAATGATGGGAGATAGGAATTTTTTTACCAACAAGTTATCGTACAATCTTTTGTGGACTAGTCTCTCCAAAATTTTTAGAACACAGGCAAGAGAAAAATGGGTCTGTAGTTACAAATTTCATTTGAGGAACCTTTTTTGAACAATATGGTATAACTCGTGCTTTTTTTCATTTTGCAAGGCACGGTTCCTTCTAAAAACGAGAGGTTTGAAATGTGAAGTAAAGGAGAAATCAATAGCTTAACTAATTGCAAATAAAATAAACAAATTCGACTAATTTTTCAGACCGACAAAAACAATGCTAGTAGACAAGCAGTGTTATGAACAAAATGGCATAAAAAGCTAATACAAATTGTTTTAGGGTTCGGCAGTGCTGTTATAATAGTACAATCAATAAAAAAAGGTAGGATTAATACTAGGTATATAGACCTATCAGAAATATACATGTAGCTAGCAACCATATTGATCCACTCATGAGGGAATGTTTTACATTAACCCTAGTACGCAAATTGCGCATCTTTTTTCAGTCCGATATATTTTGAGACACCCCCAGTATAAGTATGGGCATACATACAGTATATGATATAAATCATTAAATTAATTTTAATGGAGCAAATTGAGTAAAATCTACTTCCACGGATAGCTCAGATAGTAAGCATATAAACAATACTATAAACAAAATAAAGATATGATAACAAATGATAACTTCTTGTAATACTGAATGTAAAATATTTGGATTGAATCGGCTGAGAACCGCTGATGACAGTGTCGGCTGATAGCGGCTGGCCGACGGCTCCAATCGGCGGCGGCTTGCTAACCGTCCAATCGACGGCGGCTAGTACATATCGGCGGCGGCTCCGGGGTCTAGCGTTCAGAGCAAGTATTTGGATTTTACGCTATAGAAAAAATTCATTCATAAGCTAGGTGTTTTCGTTTACTCCCTATGCCACTGCAATTTCTTTTATAGCAACGCCTACCGTCCTTGACCTCACTGAACGTGACGGCCACGATTTGTTATGATTTGATGTCATTACGTTCGCCGGTTACCTCTCCTTCAAGTCAAATTAATTTTGGTGAGCTTGTGATGTCATCCGTGCATAATTAATAACTAATGTCATACCATTTATCTCTTTCTTGTTTTGCCTTCATACAATGCGACTGCATTGCTTTTGTGTGAATCGCATGGAAAATAGGTCAAGAGTTCATACGAGGACAAGTTGCTCTGACCTCTGTACGAACCAGCTGAAAGCACGAGAGCTTATAGCACAGCACACAGCTGAAACGAAGAGTGTCGTATTCGCACAACAACCGAGATGGCGTCCCGTTTAGGATTCAACATGGCTCTCCGTCATGGAGTTAGATTACTGGCCAATAACCCTCAGATGCAACACCAAATGCAGGCAATGCTGAGGAATCCAGCTCTGGCGAGCAGATGCCTTTCGGTCTCCAGTGTCCTTCGGTGCGATAAGGCCTTGAAAAATCAAGAGGAGTCGAAACCAGCGGCCCGAAAGAATGCTGGAGGTTTGTATAATTAATAACTTTATTATTTTCTAATTTGCATATGTTGATAGGAATAATTATGGGTCATGACTCATGTTAATTTATTCCATATTGATATTGGGTTCGGTATCCATGAAATTGAATAATTTTGTAATTAAATTCCATTGTTGAATTATTTGTTCATATTAATGATCATCATAACTTCAGTTCATGATGATGAAATCATGAAATAAGAACCAAAATTATAATCTATAGTAAACATCATAATAGCTTTTTTAATATTGATGTTGATTGTCCTTCAGGTCAGGTCATATTATTTGAGTCCTTTTATATCAGGACTATATACTGCCATTTGTTTGTCGCTTAATTGTGCTAAAAAACTAAAGCAAGAAAAGAAGAGTTAGTGCATTAACCCACTCAAACATGGAAATTACTACCCTCTCATTTTCTCAACCTTCTCTACACCCAACCAACAGCCATCAGCTCACTTCTGTGTAGCTCACTTGACATCTAGCACAAAACCCATGCACCCCCTCCAACATATCTTGGGTCTCCCTTCTCTATTCTCCTCCTCCCTCTCCACTCTTCCCTCAAATGTTCAAACAGAACACAGTCCAGCAGCTCATGCTCCTCTTTAATTTACCTCATTGTGCAGAGTCTTGCTCGTCTCCTAGCCTTGCACATCTCCGTCATTTTCTGCTTTGTCTGAGAAGAAAGGAAACATGAAATTATCAGTGAAGATGAACTTACCTATCATGAGATGTGATTCAATCTCGGACCGTACACCTCAAAGCACCACCGGTCTATCTGATTGCGCCAGCGCGGATTTCGATGAGGGTGTTGAGTTGCTTGTGGATTATAATCATGTTCAAGCGTAGCTCATTATAATATTAAAATGTGCCCTCTTGACCTCATGAATATATGAATTCTTGAAACACGTGGCTTTGTTCTGTCACGTGACAACCGTTTACCGACATACATAGTATTTCATTCATGTTGTGAACTAGCATGGGAAAAGTGACCGCCGATCGCCGTTTCCAAAGACACATCGCCACTGCGTGGCTCGAACCCTAACCCTGGATCGTTGATATGTGTATTTGGTACTAGTAAGAATGATATGTGATCTATTCAAATATGTTGAACTATTTCGTGTGCGTAGTATGTGTTGTAAAGTTAGTTTATGCCTAGTAATACAACAACTCAACAAGTCAACAATGGTGGATTATCGTTGATTCAATGTTGGTTCAAGTGAAACTAATAATGTAGTTGGATAACGACTTTTCCTTGGTTATCCGCGTGCAAAGTAAGGTTTATAACATGCATATATAGCTGTGAGTTACTCATCGGGTCTTTCATCCTTTCATTAGCTAGCTAATATGAGTTTTGGGGGTCCAAGGTTATTTGACAAGTGAACCCAAGGGATTGTATACTGTGTATACTGAGATCTACAATACATGCAATATAATTGTATATCAAGATCATAATCATGGCATGAATATTGAATAGTTATTTTTGTGACCTAAGCTTTTAGACTTTACTCACTGGCATTTACTCATGCATTGCTATTGAGTATTGGAGGTTATCCATGGTAACTTTTAATTCGTTAAAATTATGCCAAGAATGATATTTGTTATGGAGTTTATTAATTGCATCAATACTTGTGCATACATATAATTATTTGATAATTGATGGAAGGGTTGACATGTTTTCAGTTTCACAGTCAGTACATTATTACCAGTACAATGCATGAAAATAATATATTTTTTTTAAATAATTATCAGTTATCCAAAGTGACACATCAGAAGTTTATAATTACATACATGTATAATACTAGTAATTGTTTGTCTTTGCCAAATGGACAGTCTGTGTCCTGTGAGGACTCTGTACTTGTGCCTGGATAACTAACTATATGTGTCATAGTTATGATGGGGAAAAAAAAGAAAAAGAAAAAAAAGCATGCAATAATAACAATAGCATGCTGTAATAATAATAGCTTGTTTTGTATGGGGAAAAACTCCAGCAAAAAATAACCTCACCAGAATTCAGACAAATACATATAATCTGATCCAGACGTGATTACTGCAAAATGAGTTATGACGAATCATGAGTAAAATGTAAGTTTTAAGTGTTTGGGCCTAGATTTGCTAAAAGGTCGAATACGTGTAGTGCAAGTGTATTAGAAAAGTTATTAGATTATTACGGTATACGTTTTATGCACTTTATATTGTACAGTACTATATGCATGTACATGCATGCATAATTTGCTTGTATTATTGTTCTACATGTATGTATCATTCACCATCATATGATTATAATATCTATTGACATTATCAAAGTGTATCTTACCCTGGTCAATTGTCATGTCACAGTGCCATGTATTCATTTTACAAATGTATTTGACTCGGTTTTCGAAATTTATAAAAAATTCCATGATCATAAAATAATATGCACTGAATCTTATCAGCAATGAATAATAGAATTGAAAACTGACATCCTTATGCACTGAGCGCATGCAGACACTCATGCAATCTCATTTTGTTTACATTTATTTGCTAAGCATGTTATTTCCTCGTGCAACATGATGGCATGCATGTAGGCCATCCTGATTCCTCAATGCCTTTGGCTCATTCAGCGACCTTCAACTTTGGACTTAAAACTTCGAACCAGGGCTCACGATGATTGAGCTTCATGTGGGATACAAAATAGATACCAACAGGCTTCGCAGCCGATGATACACACAGCTGTTCTTCCCAATGGTAAACTAGTCTATCCAGCACAATACAATATACTGCAGTGGTTCAATTTTTCCTCACCTGCGATGTTATCATGCCCCCCTCTCCCATCACAGCACAATGTTTTTTACTTCTACTAACTGAGAGTATTGAGCATACTTATCAATATCCAGGTCTTTTTGTGGCTTTGTGATATACAGTAATAATATGGAAATATCATACCTGTTCTTGTACACAATTGTACGGTAGTTAGGTCTTCATATCATTGCCCCAATCCCCCCTATTCCTTCGTCTATGCCACCTACAACCTTCTGGGTTCTTTTTCTGTCCCAGGCTGATGGTCTTGATGCATAATTAGCATTGATGATGAATGATTTCAGCTCCATGAATGATTGTGTACATTCATTTACCAATGATTTTTTCTTCCCTGTCCAGATATTGGTCAATTTGTGCAACCTTCAAATCTGGACAAGTTCATCCTCGTTCAGACTGGAATGTACGATAAGAAGGAGGACATTCCAAAGGAAATCCGGTGAGTGACATCCGTGTGCCATTGTCATTGAGTGACCCTCTGTCTCCTTAGATTTGCAACCATGTTGAAAGGCCGTGATCTGATGCGTGTCTACGTCAGTGTACTCATGCTGGTCTTTGCCGCTTTCGGTTGTGTCATTATGGTGGTACTCGGCAGGAGAGACGCCAAGGAGGGCGACTCCCTCTTCAACCGCAGTCAGAAATGGATTGAGAAATTGCGCAAGGAAGCTAAGGAGGAGAAGGCAGCTGGCAAGGTTTAAAGTGCAATGACTCAGTGCCATACGGGTTCATTTCAGCTGCCACACAGTTTTTGTATTAGTACCGAAACGATGCTTATTATTTTTCTTGATGATCTGTGCACTGAAGGACCAGAAATGAATACATGATAAAATATTGTGTGTTTGCTTTCAACTTAGCTCTGGCATCTCACTTATGTTGGGAGTCGGAATTTGTTGTCCTTTTGAATTAAAAGTGGGTACCTATGACTTGTGTGTTAGTTTTCCTTCTTCGTTAACTGATACAAATCATATGATGAATGAGGGAAATCGCAAATTGATTGAAGTCATTGTTAGAATATTCCGGTACTCCTTGTGCCTGTTAAAAATTTGAAAAAAGATTTATCCATACACAATCACTTTTGATAGATTAATAATACAAACGTGAAACCTCAGCTTGAATCAAAAGAAAACAAAATGCCTGGCCTCGCATATTTGTACCTAACAGAAGAGACGAGGTGTAGTCTTAAAATTGTCTGCATTGAAGGAGAGTTGGTGATCAATTGGTCAGCGCGCACGCCTCAAAGGGGCTTGGCACTGCGCTACTGGAGGTTCAAAGCCAGACAGCAACCTTGTGTCTTTAGGTAAGACACTTGACTCCTGCATATCTCCTTGGACCTCGAAAGCCTTATAGTTGCTTCAGGATTCCGAGGTCAAATAAGCCTACCAAGAAAAACAGGCTTAGCCTCACATCAGTCGTAAATAGTTTGTAAATACATGGATCAGTAGAAATAATATTATTTAACCCTACACTGCCTATGTCGAAGGATTAAAAAAAAAACATAATTTTCTTTTCTCTCAACAATGCATAATACAATTATTTCATAAACTTGTCAAGATTAAAAGAAATGATTATTAGCTTGCCATAATAATAATAACACCCCAGAATCTATGCCTACTACTTTTCTACTTCAACAGAAGTAAGACTCAGCCTTTTCAATTCCAAAATTTAAAAAATACACCTGTACTCCAAAAAAAAAAAAAAAAAAAAAATTAACTGCGTGCAAGCTCCTGTACACTATTCCCAAGTTTGAAAAAAAAAAAAAAAAAAAAATGAATCTAAAGAAATGAAACACAGGATGCTAAGCCCCAAGAGTTTTGTGATCAAGTGAAAGAATGAATGCTAACAATAATGGAGGAGATTATGCAAAACAAAATACAAGATGAACTTAATTATAAGATTTTATTACTGATACCAGCTGGATGAGTAAAGAATACTGAGTTATCAAAATCTGCTTTTATTCTTGATATTAATCAGAAATTCATGATTATGACGCCAAGTCACTCAGTCTGCTGGTTTCAACACTATCCAATTGAAAGCTAAGACGACACAGGTCAAGAAGGAGGGGGGCGGAAATGCTGGCGGCACCTCTCCTGGAATATCTGCAATGGATTCAATATTTAGAGAGATTTGAATTGTCAGCCGATGAGGGAATGAGTTATTAAAGTACCAACCGTCATACTTCTGTCATTGATCACTTCTTCAACATTGAGTTCACTCTGAATATGGCGGAGCTAAAATTTAACGAAAATTAGCTTAAAAGCATTCAGAGAAAAGCATGAAGCTTACTGCATATTGTTCTTTGCGAATCTGGCTCATGAGGTCTATGTTGTCCGGTTCCTGCTGCTTGCGTTGTTTTAATTGTGAGACGGTGGCTGATTTCAAAGTGATGCATTTCTTGATGATGCCATCTCTGTGTTTGTGAGCCTCTGATAACTGGAATCGAAAGAGTTAGCAACAGGGTCATTTGTCATGAGTGGCGTTTGCACCTCTTTAAACAGATCACTGCAGCGAGAAGCTGCATCAACTTTCTCAGCAAAAGATTGTGTGGGAATGGACGTATTCAAGGAGTGCACCACACGGTCATCTATCGTGCGCAAATTGGTCAAAATTTGCTGAAAATGTAACAAGAACCATAAAAGAGAGTGAATAAATTGCGTAACTCCATAGGTCAGTCACATTTATCTCGATTATTTACATACCATAGAATAGGAAACGTGAGCAAAATGTTTCTGGGTAATCTTCTTTTATGACCCTATACGTTTGACAGCGAATAATGGGTGCTGCGAATAAAGCCCAAGCATAAAACCGTGAAAATTATAATCCACGAACATTTCCGGTTCCAAAGTAAAAGGTATAAAAATAGCCACCACGAAAAAAGGTCGGCTTAGCCGGCTAGCCGCCGAATTGATGCTTCAGCCAGCCGTATTTTCACGGCTTGGCGGCTTCGGGGTCTAAAATGAGTCACTTGTCACAGATTGAGTACTGTTAGCCTAGATCACATTGCCAGGTTTATCTGTATTACCGTCAGCCCATTTACCCAGAACTCCTGGTGCCAAAGCACAGTTATGTAATCGGAATTCCAGCATTCACCATTTCACCGATTCACGGCCATCATCATCATGATCATCATGGTATATAATCATGAGGCCGACACCATGTCAAGACTTTAAATATGGATGATGTTCATGTTAACAAATGCAAAATGATGCCTTTAAATCTAATGCTCCTTTGGCAATATTCTATATACAAAACAAAAAGAACAATTACTTGGAAAAAAGTGAAATCATCACAGCTTATTTCGGCTTCATGCTGACTGGCAGAGGCCATGTTGACCGATTTAGGGGTCGTAGAGGTAGTAACTGCTGATCCGATGTAAGACAATACACAAAATGGGACGTTATGGTTTTGGCTGAAGCAGCTGGCATACTCATAAGCATACTCATATGATACTAGTACATTATACTATCTCTATGCTAGTACATGTACCACGCATCTAAATCATAGCGTTATTGTGCGGAAGCAGCAATTGCGCATACATTTAGGGATTATTAGGGAATTACGTGAGATGATGAATTGATAATTATTATGCTACTATTACTAATACTAATACGCAACCTGATGCAACTACAAAAAAAAAAAAAAAAAAATACAAAAACAAAACAAAAACAAAACAAACAAACAAACAAAACAACTGATTTGAAAAACAGTCGCATATAGGAAGATAATAATTATAATACTATTCTGACATAATATCATTGCAAGTATACCATACTTATGTCACAGACTGTATTGCATATTTCTATTGTTCACATGCCTGTTTTTTTTTTCTCGCATATACTGACTGATTGATTGGATTGAAGTAAAAATAAAAAAGTAAAGTAGATTTTATAGTCTAGATCAAAGACAATATGTCCGTCCCTCTGACTTCACAATACTTTCCCAGTACATATCTAACATCAATTGCTCCAGATTGAGTATTGTTTGATCCAGATGAAATTTGCTAGCATTGAATTTCTCAAAAAGTCACGTGATGAACTGTGGCACAAATTTGAGTGAAGCAGGGATCAACATTCCATCAAAATGCGACCAACTTCCAATTTACGTGCTAATTCAAAATTGCTTTTAGACTATTAAGCATTTGTGGATATATCCAACATTTTCCTCATAAAGTTCATAAACGCATTGAAGCAACGAAACAAAAATGTGTTTGTAACATTTTAAGGGAATTTTGATAAAATAGTCAACTGAAGCCCAGAAGAGAGCACTAGTACTAGCATATAAAATCATATTTCTCTGGGTGATTAAACATTAATTAAAACGGGAAAATATTATGTGAATTATACAATTATTTGCCATATTTTCATGAATACACAAAATATTATGGCCTACTCATTAAAATCAGCGATCAAATGTTGTGAAAAAGTGTTATGAGGGCCCACAAATCAAACCTTTGACACCCAAAATGAGGCTTTGACAGTGAAATCGGTAGAAGTGCGCTTAAACAAAAACTAGCTATGCAAGGGAAATAATAAAGCTACGTGTGATCTTTTGTGAGTAGCTGCAATATCTTACCTCCAAATTTTATGTCTGTATAGCATTGCACGTTCTGTGTTAGGCCGAGAACTTTTGGAACATTCATACTATAGACTCGTAGTTCATATTGCTGATAAAAGAAACATTGGAATACATGGTGCATCAATACTATAGTAGTAATAGTACATCATACTTGTCATGCACCACAATTTAATGCACTTAACACTCACACGTACACACTATAATTAACCTTTTATAGTAAGGCACATGCACAGACTATATAGTTATAAATTTTTAATTTAAGGAAATTTTCCCCATCAACTTTACCATTATTATTCTTCAAATTTATATATTCATGTATAGGCCTACATATACAAAGAACTTCAATACAAGTCATACACCAAGTTAGTAGTACGTACACGCGGATAAACGAAATTATACAAGTACAATTATAATTATGTATTAGTACGTTGTGAATGTAACGTTATGACATACTATTCTTCGTCGCTTTTTATAGGAGGTGTTAGTACTTCTAGATACTTCAGTAGCTCTGTTTACGCAGTATCGAATGATTATTCATCACTTTTGTCCAGTCGGAACAAGAAATAAACGGTATTTTGTACATTTCCTTATTTACATCCCTTATTTGAGAGTGTTATCAGAGTTTCCCGATCAGAAGCGGAACCATGGCTTTTACGGCCGGACCACGCATGCGCACTCCGCAGATTAGGCTGGTGGATCGGAGAAGAAAAACACACGTTTTGTCGTCAGCTGTGAATTCCTTTCTCATTTTCCCACATTTTCTCTCTTGAAATCGTGAACCATTCAAATGGTACAGCGTCCCTATAACCTTTTTGCATTTCTCAATATATACTGATTGAAAGGAGGTTATCCACCTCTCTTAATTGCGCTGAATTAATTCCCAATTTTCACTCTGAACTTCCAAGACCAAGTGAAAGCGTGGATCGACTCCCGCTGTCTCGCAATCGGGATCGGTGGCTTCCTTACCTTAGGATGATTCTACGAGCAAGCATTTCATGCTTCTATTTAGAGATCGCTTTCATTCATCGTTCCGGGTGTTGGTGACGGACGGGTTGGCTTCGAAATTATTGAGGGTTGGGTGTTTTTTTAGGTATTTTTCTAGATTGTTTTTAATTTAATTATGTTTTCGGATGAAATTATTGATTGGGGTAGTGAGTTCTAATTATTTGCTATTTTTGGGGATAATGAATGTGATCTTAAGATAGTTTTTGATCTGCTTTTAGCTAGTTTAAAATTATGTCCCCTTGTTGTTATTGGGTTGTGTAGAGTCAATAATTCAGAGAGGTTGACAAGAGGGTTGAAGAGTAATAATTAAATATCTTCTATGCCTCAATGAGGTCTCCTCACATTCTGTGGTGTACCAGAGTTGGCAGTTTTAGTTTGTGGAGCCTCTCCACGTAGCTGAGCTGAAGTTTTTTAATTCAGTGGATAGCTTAGTGGATCTTCTATGGACACCTTCAATTTGTTTAATGTCTCTTTTAAGAGTAGGGTACCAAACTGCTCCACAGTATTCTAGGTGTGGTCTGAACATTGCGCTATGCAGTCTTTTAGATTTTTTGGAGTTAAATTTGAAAAAGAATGTCTTATTATTCCTAGTGAGTAGTGTTTTATTAGCTTTGTTAATTTTGTCTGTAATGTGTTGCCTAAAGGTGAGTTTATTGTTTATTGTAAGGTCCAAGTCTTTTTCAATATTTGTTTCATCTAAGGTACTTGTCGAGTTTGGTAAGGATTGTTTCGGGATGGTCTCTGTAGGTCCGATGTGCATCACCTTGCACTTTCCAGGATGGAAATGGAGTAGCCATGATTTGGTCCAGCTGTGGAGAGTGTTTGAATCTCTCTGGAGATGTTCTGGATCTGAAGGGACACGCATACTTCTGAATATTTTGGTTTCGTCAGCGAACAGGTACACCAGGGACTCCACAAGGCTTGGCAGCTCGTTTATGTAAAGGGTAAACAGGGTAGGACCTAGGACCGATCCTTGTGGGATGCTGTCAATCCATTTGATATGGTTTCCTTCGATGCTGTACTTGAGTAGTTTATGGAGAAGGCGTCGATGAGGAACTGTGTCAAATGCCTTTTGGAAGTCAAGGTGTGCTACAGCAATACTGTTCCCTTCGTCCAGAGTGGCTGACCATTTTTCGAGGATGTGGAGGAGTTGGAGCATCATGGAGTTGAATCTAAACTGTTTGTTGGAGAATAATGAGTTTACGTTCATGTGGTGGATGATGCTATCTTTAACCAGAGATTCTAAAATTTTACATGGGATGCAGGTAAGACTGATGGGGTGATAGTTCCCTGGTTGGCTTTTACTTCCCTTTTTGTGGATGGCTGTTACGGTAGCTTTTTTCCATGTATGGGGTAGCTCTGCCTCTTGCATTGATTTCTTAAATATGTTCAACATGGGCTTTGTTATTTCCGTAGCTACCTCCTTAAGAATTCTTGTGTGTAGACCGTCAGGGCCGGGTGATTTGTTATGTTTTAGAGATACAAGTTTTTTATGGACGTCTTCAAGGGTTATTTCTAGAGGGTCAATGGGAGGTGCTTGTGTATTATTTGGTGGAGTGAATTTAGGGAGTGGTCCATTGGGTTCTATTGTGAAAACAGATGAAAAAAATGATGATAGGGCCTTACTCTTTGCCTGGTCTGTGCTAGCCAAGCCAATTTCTGTTTTTAAGTCAGGGATGCTATTTCCAGTTTTGGTTTTTGATTTTATGAACTTCTAGAAAAGTTTGGGGTTGATTTCCACTTCAGAGCAAATGTTTCTTTCCATGTCTCTCTTTGCTCATTTGATGATCTTGGTGACCTTATTTCTTGCCCTAGTATACTCCTTGAATTTGCTTGGACTTGTCTCTGTCTGAGAATTCAGTTTATTCTCATTGAATGGAAGTGTCGGGATTAATGGTCGCTGCCCACAGTCATGTTACATACTCTGGATGTTGAGCGTTCTCATTCACACAATTCCACTTTAATGAAATGACTAATGAGTTAATGACTAATTATCTAATATATTACTGTAGCACAGATACATCGGGCGAGGTCTGTGAGACCCATGGCGTCTCGCTGTAGTGTGTTAGCTACCAATATTGATACTATAGATGTGTTCTAAACAGCATGCAATGTGACACATCTATATTGTATGGGAATGACCTAGATATTTAATTAATAGGGGCTCAGGCATTTTAGCACTATACTGTAAAACACCAAAACAACCGCAGTCGCACCTATGGGAAGATTTTCACACATGGAAAGTTTGCTTTCGCGCGTAGGTATGTTATCTGAGGTTATAGGGTGACGAAATTTTGCACATGAAATTTTTGCTGTCAAATATGGGCCAGTCACAACTCACAAGTACACTGTATTGTTAAAAATGAAAATAAAATATAATTCAAAAATGAAAATAAAATATAAGTGGTGAAGGTGAATGTTTAGTTTTATAAATGTCTCTTGGAAAGCTTGCACCTTCCAAATTCATCTGTAATGAATTCAGTTGTACTCAAGAAGGATGTCACCTTGCAGATGGCAGAGACTGGCAGTCCAGTGGCCAGCCACCGGCTGAAGGCCTATAAGAACAAAGCTCTTGACTCCTGTGAGATGCGCAGGAGGCGGGAAGAGGAAGGCGTTCAGCTGAGGAAACAGAAGAGAGAGGAGCAGGTCTGTGTTCTTTCTGAGCCAACGCTCAAACATCTCTGTGAGCATTTGCAATTTTTTCATTGATAACATTCATTTCAGTTGTTCAAGAGGAGAAACGTGTCAGTGAAACTAGAGGATGAGGATGAAGACCTCCTTCAGGAGCCTTCAGTCAGTTCATCACCTTTTGATGTGAGTCTTGGATAAGCAATGTAGTTAGCATTGTTGCATATCTTTATCTCACCTGCAGGGTGGAATCACGCAAGACATGGTGGAGGCACTTTTCACTGAAGATGTTCAACAACAGCTGACTGCCACCAGGAAATTCCGCAAGCTGCTTTCAAGAGGTAGAAGTCCGTGAACTCATAATTCAACGAGTACAACTCTCTTGCTTCAGAACCGAACCCGCCAATTGATGAAGTCATACAAACAGGCATTGTACCTCGCTTTGTAGAATTTTTACAAAGTACTGACTGCTCCTTACAAGTGAGTCACTTTGCACCTCTGATGTTTATCACAGTTCAATTACTCTATAGTTTGAGGCCGCTTGGGCTCTCACCAACATCGCCTCAGGAACCTCTCACCAAACCCGCACAGTCATTGAGTGCGGTGCAGTGCCAATCTTCATCCTTCTTCTAGGCTCTAACTTCAAAGATGTTCAGGAACAGGTGCGCTTCCTTTTCTTGATAGTATAATGGTGTCGTGTAATGTGACGCTGCTGCTTGCAGGCTGTGTGGGCTTTGGGCAATATTGCTGGTGACAGTCCTGAGTGCCGTGACTATGTTCTGAATGAGGAAATCCTCGTGCCCTTATTGCAGTAAGTCTCTGATGTTCTGTGTTCCCCTAAAGCATCTCATTTCGCACAGGTTATTGAGCAACGCCACGCGTTTGTCCATGACAAGAAATGCCGTCTGGTGTCTATCCAACTTGTGCCGAGGCAAAAATCCTTCCCCAGCTTTCTCCAGGGTTCGTAATATTGTGAATTTGTCAGCATTTGACAAGTTGTAAATTTTCTAGGTTATGCCTGCTCTCCCTGTCCTAGCCCGCCTGCTCTTCCATAAGGACAATGATGTGTTGGCTGACTCCTGCTGGGCCCTCTCCTACCTTTCTGATGGCCCCAATGAGAAGATCCAGGCGGTCATTGACTCTGGCGTGTGCAGGCGTCTTGTGGAGCTGCTCATGTATGTAGATTGACTGCATTGAGTCAGCCGTCTATGAGTTCTCCTTTTCAGGCATCCGTCGCACAGTGTGGTGTCAGCCGCCCTTCGTGCCGTTGGAAACATCGTCACTGGGGATGACATCCAGACTCAAGTCATCCTCAATTGCTCTGCCCTTCCCAGCCTGTTGCACCTGCTCTCTAGCTCCAAGGAGACGATTCGCAAAGAGGCCTGCTGGACCATCTCCAACATCACAGCTGGCAACCGTGCCCAGATTCAGGTATGAGCATTAGTATTGATGCTCCTCGCTCTGAACTGCCCCTTCCCTCAGGCCGTGATTGATGCCAATATCTTCCCTCTCCTCATTGATATTCTTGGCAAAGCTGAGTTCAAAACAAGGAAAGAAGCGGCCTGGGCCATCACCAACGCCACTTCTGGGGGAACTCCAGATCAGATCAGGTCGGTTGTGCAATGCTGAATGTCGCCGTCTGATTATGTTGGTTGTCAGGTTTCTGGTGGATCAGGGGTGTATCAAACCTCTGTGTGAACTGCTCACTGTGATGGACGCCAAGATCATCCAAGTGGCTCTCAATGGATTAGAGAACATCCTGCGCTTGGGACTGCAAGACCGCAAGCTCAACGGAGGCACTAATCCTTACTCTGTGCTTGTAGAGGAATGCTTTGGTTTGTGTTTTTTTTTTTGGATGCATTTTGTACTCATCTGGATTTGTTCTGTCAACAGGATTGGATAAGATTGAATACCTGCAAAACCACGATAATCAAGACATTTACCAAAAGGCGTTTGATATAATTGAGCGTTACTTTGGATCGGAGGAAGAAGACTCTAAGCTGGCGCCACGCATCGATGAGAACGAGGCTCAGTTCCAGTTTGAGGCGGCTGACAACCCACCCCAAGAGGGGTTCCACTTCTGAGCGCCCCCTCACCATGCAGCACCATCCCCCCTTCCCCTTTTTAAGGTTCTTTACCCTCTGATTTCCCTCCGTATTTATTTGTGATTGGAAATCAAGGATTCAACAGCCTCCCTCTCCAAATTGGCTATTTATTTTGTGGTGCAGAATCTGTGTTGTCTTAATTTTCTCTGTTGACGCATACAACACAAAACACACACACACACCTCAGAGCTCCGGGAGAAGCCCCCTCTCTGGTTATATCTCCTCCTCCTCCTCCTCATCTCTTGGCGTGCCTTTGCTAAGGCTGTGTTCATTGTGGTGCTTAGGCTGTTCCGCCTGTCGCTTGCTAGCTGCGCTGGTCCCTCAACCTCCTTCCACCTCCTCCCCCTCCTCCTGCTCGTTGTCGTCTGCTGTGATGCATTCACATTCCGCCGTGTTCTCTCTCCCGTGATCTCTGACCTCATCATGCCATCAACATCTCCGTGACACAAACAAACCATTTGTCCACAAGCAAAACAAATGCAATATATATTTTATACCGTTTCTCACATCTCCTTTTCACTTACTGTAAATACAGTGTACATATAAATACATACATCGCATGTCAAACCATGAAAAAATACAAATCACCTTTGAAAAAATACTACTGACGCAATGAATTCACACCCGCTGTACAGAAAAAGAAAATGCATTTTGTATACATTTTACAAAAATGACAATTTTTGTGTGAATTGAACTTTGTAGAATTTCCATTAAAAACAATTGCTATGCCAAGATTTTCTATTTTTTTTTTTTTTTTTTTTTTTTTATTCCTTCTTTCCACCGTGGCTCTTTAGCCCTCAAAGTCATTAAGACGAGAATTCTCATAATATATCTGTTATCTTCGCTGTGCATGGATGCAAATACTCTTTTGTGGTGACTCACAGTGCATAGCCCAAGGCTTCACACCATGGTTTATGCAATTTACTAGTAATTATGCAAATTAAGTACACGTACGCTTATCTGTTTCTTTCGCACAAGTACCGGGATGCAATGCGTCGCACAAGTACTTATAGTAGACTTGTAATTATGTTATGTGGTCAGAAATAAATACATACTCCTCGGTCAGTGCAAGACAGACGAAGTGTAAATGCACCTCAAGCGGTCGTTAAACATTGCGCATAGCCGAAAACTGCATCGTCCCAGCTTCGTGTGCAGGTATACTACTATACATCACACATGTATATTAGAGGATTCCTGTTGCCTCCGCAGAGTATCGGACTCCTGCCGAGCGGAGGGGTAGAGGAGCGATGTCCCTCCGTTGTAAGAACGATCCTAATCTACGGCGACCGAACTGCTGGCGTTCGGCCTGTATGCGGCTGTCGGCTTACACTATTGAAGTATAAAAGAGTAACTAGAATGACCAGGGCTCGAAATGAAAAAAAAAAAGTTCACTCGCCACGATAGCTTGGAATTTAAGGGGATCATATAGCACATAGAGCACCAGCATGTCGAGTTTCAATTGAGCTGTTCTGATCGCGGCGGCTTGACATTCAACAAAATGTTCCCCTTAAATCTGGCTTCAATTCTGACCGGCCAAGTGACCCCAATAAGCATTCTGGTATTTCTATGGCTTTATTACACTATTAATTTGGAAACCACACGATTTAATTAAATGGGCATGTACGGAAGTCACTTGAAAATGCCTGTATTGAGCAGTATTCATTATTATGCATGTACATGTAATGATTCAGAATTAATGCACTTCCGTATGTTGTTGAAATTTGACAGACATTATTTAACACGTACTTGTCAAAGATGCCTTTTTTTTTTTTGCTTGCATACGACCTGTTCCCCAGTAACAAAGTAGGCCTAGAGGCATTTATGGCCATCATCAAATAATGATGTATACTATATTGTATATGTATACTGTATGCAGCGTCGAGAGGGGGAAAAGAGCAGGTTGCAGGACATGTGTATAATAAATTATACAAACTAATGTAAATAATGCCAATAATTACTTTAAAACTTTATTTATGCCAAAATACTTCGTCAATCAATACTTTCATTTGCATAGAGGGATTCTTCACTCTTGAGCAGAAAGCATGTTTTCGGAGTGCTTGTGCACTGCATCCACAAAAGCCTTCAGGTGATCAGGGTTGGTGTCCAGGTAAATCCCGTGGCCGAGGTTGGCGATGTAGCGTCCAGTGCCGAACTGTGCCAGCATGTCCTTCACCTTTGCACTTATAGTTTCCTGGAATATTTCTTTGTTATTTACAATCTGCTCAATTAACCTGTGACTCACGGTATCAGCATACAAAGCACAAGGATCCAGGTTGCCTTGCAATGTGACCTTGTTAGCGGTCACCTGCCTCGCAGCCGATGGATTCATTGTCCAATCCAGGGACACGACGTCGAAACCACTGTTGCTGAGATCAGGTAGCGCGTAATGAGCATCTTTGGCAAAAACATTCTGTGAATGAGATAGTGAACAAAATACAGGTATGGAAGAGCATAGTTTCGTCGGCTTTGGGTACCATGGGGACAGATAAACCCTTCGCTTTGAGCCCCTGTTTCACTCGGTTCAGAATTTGCTTGTAGTAAGGAAGAGCAAACTCTCTAAACTGTTCCTGTGTCATAATACCAGCATGAGCTTCAAAAAGTTGCAACATCTGAAATTGAAACATGCATTTGAGAAACTGGATACGGGTAGTTTCTCTTTACCTGGGCCCCAGCTTCCACCTGTGCAATCAAATACCTGACGAGGACATCCGTGATCTTCTGCAGCAGACGGTGTGAGTCAGCGGAATGAGCATACAACCAACGACGAGCTTTCATGTGGGTCACTGATCCCTTTCCTTCCACCATGTAACACATCAATGTCCACTGCAAACAGAGGCGGGCATTGTTTGCATGTGAAGGTTACAACTCTTACAGGGGCTCCACAGAAACCGAGAAGCGGACATTGGCCGTTGATTTTGTGCCTGGTCAGTGTGATGGCCTGGAGTACATAGCCCAATGTTTCTTCAATGTCAATGTCGTCATGAACTCGTTCAATGTCACTGGGAGATTCAAGTCGATTACTATATCCTGGTCCCTATACAAAATACAACATGAGATGGACTATCCGTTGTTCAGAGGCATGCCTGCACTCACACTGTCTGTGTTGGTCAAGTTCATCCCCATTGCCTCTGGTACGACCAAAATATCAGAGAAGATGATAGAGGCGTCCATGTCAAACCTTCTCAAGGGCTGGATCATGCGCGATAGCATTCATGAAATGTTTAGCAACACAGCGCAACATTGCCTCCTCACCTGAAGGGTGACTTCACATGCCAGTTCGGGTGTCTTGCAAATCTTGAGGAAGCCATGTTCCGCGGATACCTTTCTGTACTCTGTTTTATATTATAATTAGATTATTTAGCGATTGAGCTTCAGCATGAATACCTGGGAGGTACCTTCCGGCTTGTCGCTTAACCCAGACCGGCACTCTGCTAACAGGCTCGCCACGCGCTGCCCGGAGGATCAGGTCGTTTTTCAAGGCGGGGAAATTCTTGAGCGAGGGAGATGGATGTTAAAAATTACATGCTTATCATTAGTGGGACTACATACATGTATACAAGCGAATGGCTATTTTGCGATGAACACAACGTAAAAAGGAAAGTACAGTGTACCAAAACAGAACACTCCTTATGCCAGATTGCAGTCATTTTGAATGCACGGCTCTCGGATTTAATCAAGATGGTGAATTGTGCCTCTCAATATCAACGATTCAAAAAACGACACAACAGCTGTTGGGGTTTACATGTCGGTCTATACATGTTTAGCGAACGACTAAAACTGTATATATTACTTGTACAATCAAGTTAGTATGAAAAAAATCATGTTTATTATGCTATACGTACTACATGTATATTAAAACTACAAAAGACGGATACCTTGTTGCTGGTCATATTCACTGTTGTTTGTCGAGCAGATCAGGCAAGTACGCAGTCTCACACGCGATTATGTATGGCCGTGAGAATACTGGTGACATAGCGGTTATTACAATTTACAATGTATGCAAATGGCGGGGGAGGGAGAGCTGAAACCTAAGCTTGTCATGAATACATCTTAAGCGAGGGGAGCTGTTTGACCCGCATTGCATGCATGTAAGGAAATATATCCACCCACGTCTTAATTTATGGTCACATTGTATATTGCACATTCGTTTGAAATTCACTAAAAACACCACACGTAGTACATTAATTCACGATTGATGCAATTCGATGCTAATATTTCTATCGATGGATGTTACAGGGTTCTGTATACAGGTCTGTGTGAGTATACGTGTAATTCTTTGCGTCTGAGTCAACAGTCACCCCGGTTGCATGTTCAGAACAATCAAAAGTCGACAGCATAATGCGCAGCGTGTATATTATACAGTGCGGTCCTTTATTATACGGTAAATGGTGTGGTTGCCCGGCCATACGCCTTAGACACTCGGTTTAGTATCTTGTATGGCGGCTTAAGCCACGCAAGTTTATGGACAGGCGGGCCGTACATCGCTCTTGTGTACGAACATGTGGGGTTGTCTACCATGCAGTAGACCTAGCGCCATTTTGTGATAGATGAGTCTGTAGGCCTATACCATTCACTATTATTGACATTAACTGTCTGAATAAGGCCTTAGCATTTTATATGCATGTACACATGTGTATTGCAATGGCACCTATTACAAAGAAGTATAACTTGTACATGTATACACTAAATCACAAAAAAATGGAAGACACAATGAAAACGTAATGTGTAAATAGGTCCGTGTTAATTTATTTGATGGATAATTTGATAATAAATATTATATAATAATCTAACATCTAATAGCGTCTACTCTGTCGGTCAATAGCGTCATAATGATCAAAATAAATGTTTTATAATAAAAAGTTATAAAGTAATACCCTCATTCGGATAATTTGATTTGATTTCAGAGGCAAATATTAAATGATGTTCAATTTAACATTTTAATTGTGATTGATTGATCGCTTAATCCGGTTTAATCTTCTCCATTCAGGCGCTCTTCGTTCATCCGCTGAGAAACTTCATGAACCGAATCAATAAAGTAGCGGACATTTGGGATGGCCGTATCCTTGAAGAGACCGTGTCCAAGGTTGGCGATGTAGTTTTGAGTTCCAAACCCTTCCAGCATTCGTGTGGTTGCCTCACGAATTCCTTCCTGAGAACGAGAGAGAACTATGCAATGAACCTGCTGTGGCGGAAATATTTGAATACCTTGGATGAATATAGTACAGCAGGGTCCAAGTTGCCCTGTAGTACCACATCAGACCCCACAAGCTCTCGGGCTGCTTCGGCCGAAACTGACCAGTCTACACCGATTACGTTGTAACCGAGGGACGTTATCTGTTTCAAGAAGCGACTGCCACCCTTTGCAAACACTGTCTAGAAAAGGATGAATGAATATTGCAAAGTTGATTGGTTATGAATTTAGGGTGCTCACCATTGGGACGTTTTCTAGTTCTTCTTCGGAAATTGCGGCTTTGACTTTCTCGGAAATCTGCTTCAAGTAAGGAGCTGAGAACTCCGCAAACTGATCGGGAGCCAAGCTTCCAGCGTTGGACTCAAATACTTGGAGCAACTGTGAAATAATGCTCAAGGTCGGTTGTAGGTGGTTCACAAAAATTTACCTGAGCTCCCGCTTTCACCTGTCCAATCAGATATTTCACAATGACATCAGTGAGCATTTGAAGCAGGGTATGGCATTCACTTGGATGTGCAAACAGCCAACGCTTAGCCTTCATGTAGCTGGTTGAACTGCCTCCTTCAATCATATACGACATCAATGTCCACTGTGACATATATCCACATTGACAACATGAAATAAAGTCACACTTTTCACTCACAGGAGCGCCAGAAAAGCCGATCAGAGGGCATTGACCTCGGATGCGATGTCTTGTTAAAGTAATCGCCTTGAACACGAAACCAAGTTTTTTCTCCACGTCAGGTTCCTGCTCGAGGTTCTTGATGTCTTCGGGGGAGTCCAACGGGTTCTCAAACTTAGGGCCCTGTGGATTCGTGGATTTTTATTTATGTCGCCTAATTTAAGAGACACGACGCACCGTGGGAGTTTCTTTGAGGCGCATACCAAGGACTTCAGGAACGACGAGGATGTCTGAGAAGATGATTGCGGCGTCCAAATTGAATCTAATCAGCGGCTGAAGTTATGGTATAGGATAAGTCACTCAGTTAATACCTTTATAGATAACCCTGAGTGTTATAGACCCACTTGCAGAGTCAGCTCACAGGCCAAAGATGGGTTTTTGCATTTCTCTATGAATCCATGTTTCTTCCTCACGTCCATGTATTCTGCGCATAACTTGTATGTTCATGTTGCAGAATCGAAACACACAACTCACCAGGAAGATACCTTCCAGCCTGGCGCATGATCCACACTGGGCTGCGTTCTGTTCCTTCGCCACGAGCAGCTCGAAGGATAAGGTCGTTTTGCAGCTCAGGGAAATTGTCCTGTGGTGGTCATTGTAAGAACATTGGTCTGTTATCATTCGTGCATTCATTATCACCCAATGGCTAGGGTAACTACATGACATCGTTGTTTTTTTTTTTTCCAGACAGGAAACATCAATTTGTCGTCGCATTTGTAAAATTTTGTTTTTCTGTGTTAAGGCAGAAAGGCCTCTTCTACCCAAATAATTTCAGCGTTAGCCATAACGAAGAGCTACAATTAAGATATATTACTAATAAGGTTGGCATGCCACTCATTCAATATAAGCTTATAAATTTAAACTTGCTATTAAAATTGAGTATTGTAATATATGCGGGCGCGAGAAAAACAGCATTCCATAGAAAAGCGCGCACATATTGTGTACTTAATTGTATACACACTACAAATCTCCAATAATCGATTATGATTGCGGATTTAAAATTGAGGAAAATAACAATAACCGGGAAGAGCACCGTGATCGAAGTTGTGTGCAATGGAACCTTTGCAATATACAACGCCAACAACTTAACATGCACTCGCGTATAAGGTTAAAAACTGGGGTTAATTTGTTTTCTTGGTCTGGTCATTGCACTTACCGTTCTGGATTCTGAGTCCAGTATGATCATGCTGATGAAGTGACTCATCTTCCTCAATTCTTCAACTCTTTTCGACAAGAACTCCGTCATCAGAATATCTACTCCTCAATCTCCACTCAACATTCGATCCTCAAGCCCCTGCTCTGAGTTGTGAAATGCTATTGGGTTTGCATTCCGATTACCCTCATCTCTGGATGCTGTCACCCGATATATTTAGCGCTCAAATTCATCGCAGGCCTTTGTGTGACCCGCGCTATCATCGTCAGTGTGAGGGGGCATACGTGTCATGTGATATTGTTCACTCTGCAAATTGTTGAACTAATTTCATGTGAGCGCACCGTGAATCCATTCGCCGCATCATGTGCTTGTACTTGCATATAAGCTACACATTGAAACAGACGCGAATACAATGAATGACCATCTTCCTATCTGGCTTTCTGATATTCGTTATGCAAACGCCCATTTCAACAATATGAATAACTAAATTATTATTTCTTGCATAGTTCATTTAATTGGGGAGTGATGGTGACTATTGCTGTAACTTGCAGGGCTCTTAATTATTTAACCCAATATAATAATATCGTGATTTGCAATGAAACATTTCATGCACATATACACTAACAAAAATCATAATTCATTATGCGTAATAATTATTGTTCAAACGAAACATGATTCCCTTGCTCTTGAAATTGGCAAATTGCAGAGAATGATAAAAGGTACTTTCCAAAAGACAAATGTGACTTCTGACCAACACATTTTAAAACAGCGTACCTATTTGTGGGCTAATATCTAATATGACATGTATGTATAGCTTGGACTTTAATACATGCGTACAAATGACAAGACATACATCGCCTATCTTAATTGTCATTTGAAAGCATGTATTCACGATATTTTCCTTATTATACATTAAACTACATGCCGAAAGTTTGATATTTTGTACATACCAGTAAATAAATTCATTAAATACTAGCTGACGCTGATAGCGGTCAAAGATGGCATCAAAATTCTTTAGTGGGATTTTTAAGTAAGCATTTTTTTATCTGTTGTCAGTTTCGGATAACATCCAGCATCTGGTACATACCATGATTCAATGCCAAAATGGTTCATCTTCATAAACATATTTACGTAAACCCGTAATGGGACCAAAGTAGAATTTCCATAAACTGGGTATTTGCATTTCATCACATACTAGCAAACTGCCAAGAAAGAGTAGATGTATAAGTTTGATAACATATGCAAAGTTGCTTCAAATTGAATAATGATCGCACACGAAAAATTGATAAACAAACTTGAAAAATCCTGGAATACATAAATATTCCACCAATATGTCCCTAATTCCCAGCAATGAAAAAACAACGAAATAGCAAGGAAACCAGATTGCATTTGACAGTGAAACTAAACTTTATTACTTTTTGCGAAATAAATAAATTACAAAAGCAATAACAGTGGTCTGTCGTCTGCTGAATGAGATAGTAATCATGCATGGTGAGATTTCGCCAGCGTCAGTGACTCAGAAAGCTGTGAGACAAGCAAAATGGTAGAAGATTTCACCCAATTGATAGGGACTGAATAATACAGCATGAGACAGGCACACACGGGTGAGGAGGGCCCTGCCAGATATGCATGGCCTCCTCAAATAGAGAAGCATCGAATCATTCACAACAGCAACAGAGTGCATGCAACAGGTAAGTAGACAAGCACACAGTTTTCCAATCATTTTCTCGTTTCATCTGTCAGCCGATAATGTATATACAAAAAGTGTATGAAATTGAAAGACAATTATGTATGATACACAATGTTGTGTCAAAAGTATTATACATGCAGAGGATGAAGATTTACGGATGACCTTGGCGCTGTTCCTCTCCGAGCACAGCCTCAGCTGCCTGGATCACGAAAGGTCAACGACCAGGTCAGCTGAGGTTATAAGGAAAGGTCAGGTCAAGGTCATGGGGATTTTGATTCAAGCGCCAGGAAAATGTAAGCACCTTGTACCTAGAAAAAATTGGGTGTGGCACAAGGAAGTTAGCGAAAGCAAATACACGTAATCATAAGAGCGTCTATAAGTACAATGAGGAAGGAGAAGGGGTGGGGAGGGGTCACTGTCTCAGAGAGCAGTCCGTCATGAGCGTGACTAGAGACTGTCTGAGGTACACACAACATGCAGCATGATCAGTGCTGGCGCTCATGGCGTTCACAGCGGAATGTCACCACAACATCACACGAACGAGTTCTTTTTGATTCATCTCGATTGCTGACTAGGAACAGAAGCATCACTGAAGGGAGCAGATGACAACGATGGGTGGCAGCGGGGGGACATCCTCAGGTGGACAGCATCTCTGCAAATATAAACAAAATGAGTGCACAGCACACGAATCGCACGGCAAATAAACAGCGCGAAAACAACAAAACTTCATTATCCACATATTCCACACGGGAACAACTGAAACTGCAGCCATCAACGAAAAATTGGAGAACATAAATTAACGAAAGCAAACGATTCCCCCTCATCCTTGCTTGGCACAGCAATTCACAGCAGCAGCTGCCCCACCGGGCCACTACGCACCCTCACATAACCTCACAAGAGGTTTTGCGCTTTTTCTTCCTCCGTTTCCGGGGTCTTTTAGCCCTGTGGTCATCGTCAGAGGCGTCGTTGGCCGTAGCTGAGCTCTCGGCCGTTTCTAAGCTATTATTAGGCCGCCTTCTACCCTCCCCTGCCTCCTCATCCTCCTCCTCCTCCTCCTCACCCTCCTCATCAGTCTCGTATGCATCACTGTCAAGCTCCTGCTGTGTTTGTTTCCACATGTCTTTAAGGTATTCAGGGAAATCTGAGAAAAGGTGAGTATTGATCAACACAAATCAAAACAGTGGAAAGGAATAAACAGAACACAATCACGTGACCAGGGGTGAGAAATAAAAACACAGTAGGAGAGACGACTGGCACAAGCAGTGAAAGAGCTATAACATCTAACACTGAGCGTGCCTTGCCTTCAGGGCTTAGCTGCAGCAGGCACTTTCAGGTCCTCCTCGTCCAGGTGGTCCGTGTCGGAGCTGCTGCTCGCGTAGTCCAGGTGAGGAGGATGTTCCTCTGCAACCTTGTGTATGATATGGTCCTCTGCATAAGAGGCAGGCTGGGCCAGGTGTTGCATATCTGAGAAGTCCAGGCTCGATGTGCTTTGAGTATCTGAACTGGTGTCGCTATGCTTGCCGAGGCCACTGGTACCAGGCTGGCTGCCAGCTTCATGCGCATACTCATCATCAATGTCATCCTCTGAGCTCTCATCAAACATGTTGTTACCTTGTTGGAGATAGCGAACGTCACCTCCCATGCTCAGAAAAGTGGATTTCTCTTGCGCAAGAATGTCATCATGATCTACAGGTCTATCATCTGAATCTTCAGGACTAGAGTGGTCTGAGTGACTCATGGCAAATGAATTGGCAGAAACAGGGCTAGGTTCAGGCGTAGCACCAAGGACATTGATCTCAGGACTAGGAATCTGTACGTTTGACAACCTGTCAGACTCAGAAGCAGAGACGAAAGAGTCTTGGGTCCTCAGGGATGACGATGCCATACTACTCTGGCTGGAGCCAACAGTTGAAAATTGAAGGGGCGAATCCTTGTCAACTTTTGCTAGCAAGTGGTCTGTTTCATCTACATCACTTTCTTCAGTAGAAGAGCTGTCTCCGGCATTGAGAGAAGATGACTTCATCATATGTTCAACAGCCTTCTTACGGTCAGCCTGACTGTCGTCAGAATCACTAAGATCACTGCTGCTATAGTCCGCAGAGGAACCTCGTTCGATCGGAGTAGAAACATTAAATGCAGATCGAATTGGTGACATAACAGGAGAATCTGACATATCAGGAGCCCAAGCAGTGGGGCTATTGGCAAATGCATCGACTGATGAATGGTTTGCACCAGCATTTGACTCAAACATGACATCAGCGTTGGCCAGACTGTCCCTGGCACTGTCTTCTCTGGAACCCTTTCCTTCCATTGCCCTATTTTCTAAATCACAGCTCTCCGATTCAATCACAATTGCAGACTTGGGCGAATGACCATCTAATGCAGCACATTCTGAAGGACTATGAGAAGGATAGTCTACCTCCTTCTCAACAGACGTAGGCACTTGTTTGCTCACATCCTCTTGCTCACCCTTAACAAAACTACAAGGTAGGATGGGACTAGCAAACATCTGGTCATGCTCTTGTTCTTTCTCATGGTGCTCCTCAATGAAGCTAGCAGGCATTAGTTCAGATTCATGCGCTTTCTCTTTGGGCTCCTCAATGAAGCTAGCAGGCATGAGGTCAGATTCATGTGTTGGCTCTTTGGGCTCTTCAATGAAACTGGCAGACATGAGATCAGATTCATGGGCTTTCTCTTTGGGCTCCTCAATGAAGCTAGCAGGCATGAGTTCAGATTCATGTGCTTTCTCTTTGGGCTCCTCAATGAAGCTAGCAGACATGAGATCAGATTCATGGGCTTTCTCTTTGGGCTCCTCAATAAAACTGGCAGACATGAGGTCAGATTCATGTGTTGGCTCTTTGGGCTCTTCAATGAAACTGGCAGACATGAGATCAAATTCATGGGCTTTCTCTTTGAGCTCCTCAATGAAGCTAGCAGACATGAGGTCAGATTCATGTGTTGGCTCTTTGGGCTCTTCAATGAAACTGGCAGACATGAGATCAGATTCATGGGCTTTCTCTTTGGGCTCCTCAATGAAGCTAGCAGACATGAGGTCAGATTCATGGGCTTTCTCTTTGGGCTCTTCAATGAAACTGGCAGACATGAGATCAGATTCATGGGCTTTCTCTTTGGGCTCCTCAATGAAACTGGCAGACATGAGGTCAGATTCATGTGCTGGCTCTTTGGGCTCTTCAATGAAACTGGCAGACATGAGATCAGATTCATGGGCTTTCTCTTTGGGCTCCTCAATGAAACTAGCAGACATCAGGTCAGATTCATGTGCTGGCTCTTTGGGCTCTTCAATGAAACTGGCAGACATGAGATCAGATTCATGGGCTTTCTCTTTGGGCTCCTCAATGAAGCTAGCAGACATGAGGTCAGATTCATGTGTTGGCTCTTTGGGCTCTTCAATGAAACTGGCAGACATGAGATCAGATTCATGGGCTTTCTCTTTGGGCTCCTCAATGAAGCTAGCAGACATGAGGTCAGATTCATGTGCTGGCTCTTTTGGCTCTTCAATGAAACTGGCAGACATGAGGTCAGATTCATGTGTTGGCTCTTTGGGCTCTTCAATGAAACTGGCAGACATGAGATCAGATTCATGGGCTTTCTCTTTGGGCTCCTCAATGAAGCTAGCAGACATGAGGTCAGATTCATGTGCTGGCTCTTTGGGCTCTTCAATGAAACTGGCAGACATGAGGTCAGATTCATGGGCTTTCTCTTTGGGCTCCTCAATGAAGCTAGCAGACATGAGGTCAGATTCATGTGCTGGCTCTTTTGGCTCTTCAATTAAACTGGCAGACATGAGATCAGATTCATGGGCTTTCTCTTTGGGCTCCTCAATAAAACTGGCAGACATGAGGTCAGATTCATGTGCTGGCTCTTTGGGCTCTTCAATGAAACTGGCAGACATGAGGTCAGATTCATGGGCTTTCTCTTTGGGCTCCTCAATGAAGCTAGCAGACATCATGTCAGATTCATGGGCTTTCTCTTTGGGCTCCTCAATGAAGCTAGCAGACATGAGGTCAGATTCATGTGTTGGCTCTTTGGGCTCTTCAATGAAACTGGCAGACATGAGATCAGATTCATGGGCTTTCTCTTTGGGCTCCTCAATAAAACTGGCAGACATGAGGTCAGATTCTTGTGCCGGCTCTTTGGGCTCTTCAATGAAACTGGCAGACATGAGATCAGATTCATGGGCTTTCTCTTTGGGCTCCTCAATGAAGCTAGCAGACATCAGGTCAGATTCATGTGCTGGCTCTTTGGGCTCTTCAATGAAACTGGCAGACATGAGATCAGATTCATGGGCTTTCTCTTTGGGCTCCTCAATGAAGCTAGCAGACATCATGTCAGATTCATGTGCTGGCTCTTTGGGCTCTTCAATGAAACTGGCAGACATGAGATCAGATTCATGGGCTTTCTCTTTGGGCTCCTCAATGAAGCTAGCAGATATGAGGTCAGATTCATGTGTTGGCTCTTTGGGCTCTTCAATGAAACTGGCAGACATGAGATCAGATTCATGGGCTTTCTCTTTGGGCTCCTCAATGAAGCTAGCAGACATGAGGTCAGATTCATGTGCTGGCTCTTTTGGCTCTTCAATGAAACTGGCAGACATGAGATCAGATTCATGGGCTTTCTCTTTGGGCTCCTCAATAAAACTGGCAGACATGAGGTCAGATTCATGTGCGGGCTCTTTGGGCTCTTCAATGAAACTGGCAGACATGAGGTCAGATTCATGGGCTTTCTCTTTGGGCTCCTCAATGAAGGTAGCAGACATCATGTCAGATTCATGTGCTGGCTCTTTGGGCTCCTCAATGAAGGTAGCAGACATCATGTCAGATTCATGGGCTTTCTCTTTGGGCTCCTCAATGAAGCTAGCAGACATCAGGTCAGATTCATGTGCTGGCTCTTTGGGCTCTTCAATGAAACTGGCAGACATGAGGTCAGATTCATGGGCTTTCTCTTTGGGCTCCTCAATGAAACTAGCAGACATCAGGTCAGATTCATGTGCTGGCTCTTTGGGCTCTTCAATAAAACTGGCAGACATGAGGTCAGATTCATGTGCTTTCTCTTTGGGCTCCTCAATGAAGCTAGCAGACATCAGGTCAGATTCATGTGCTGGCTCTTTGGGCTCTTCAATGAAACTAGCAGATATCATGTCAGATTCATGTGCTTTCACTTTGGGCTCCTCAATAAAGCTAGTAGACATCTTTGGGCTCCTCAATGAAACTAGCAGACATCATGTCAGATTCATGTGCTTTCTCTTTGGGCTCCTCAATGAAGCTAGCAGACATCATGTCAGATTCATGTGCTTTCTCTTTGGGCTCCTCAATGTAGCTAGCAGACATGTCAGATTCATGTGCTTTCTCTTTGGGCTCCTCAATGAAACTAGCAGACATCATGTCAGATTCATGGGCTTTCTCTTTGGGCTCCTCAATGTAGCTAGCAGACATGTCAGATTCATGTGCTTTCTCTTTGGGCTCCTCAATGAAGCTAGCAGACATGTCAGATTCATGTGCTTTCTCTTTGGGCTCCTCAATGAAGCTAGCAGACATCATGTCAGATTCATGTGCTTTCTCTTTGGGCTCCTCAATGTAGCTAGCAGACATGTCAGATTCATGTGCTTTCTCTTTGGGCTCCTCAATGAAGCTAGCAGACATGTCAGATTCATGTGCTTTCTCTTTGGGCTCCTCAATGAAGCTAGCAGACATCATGTCAGATTCATGTGCTTTCTCTTTGGGCTCCTCAATGTAGCTAGCAGACATGTCAGATTCATGTGCTTTCTCTTTGGGCTCCTCAATGAAACTGGCAGACATGAGTTCAGATTCATGTGCTTTCTCTTTGGGCTCTTCAATGAAGCTAGCAGACATCATGTCAGATTCATGTGCTTTCTCTTTGGGCTCTTCAATGAAGCTAGCAGACATCAGGTCAGATTCTTGTGCCGGCTCTTTAGGCTCCTCAATGATGCCAGCTGACACTGGGTCTTTGATGTGGGCTTGCTCCTTCAGGTCCTCAACAAAAGTAACAGACTTCAAATTAGAACCTTTGGTTGGTTCCTCAATAAAATTAGTAGAAATCGGCTCAGTTCTGCGTGTTTCCAACTCTATTGAGTACTCAATAGGTCCAGCAGCTATCAGGTCAGATTCTTGTGTTACTCCATGACCTACTTCAACCTCTACAAGAGATTCAGATTGCTTAATATTTTCTGCAGATGATAATTTTGATGTTCTCGCATGCTCCTCATTCCCAGTTGAAACCTTTTCCTCTTTAGCAGATTGAGCTGAAGTAGAAGTGCGAGCTAAAACAGACTGCGTAACAGGAACAACGTCAGCTTCATCCCCACTCATCTCCAAAGTTTCCGCAGAATGGCCGCTATCATAAGAACTAGAAGAATCTTTGGGTGATTCCAGTGCCAGTCCGGATGAAGTCTCTACATCCCCAACTTGCAGATTCATCTTTCTCTTTGAGGGTAGCTCTGTGAGCACATCATCTTCATTTAAATCCTCATCTGGTTCTCCAAAAGCAGCCACAGCACCTTGCAAAGGTTCCTTTGTTTCAGTTGGGGTATCAGCGATGTCCATGCTAATTTCAATCATCTTTTCCTTCTCCACATTCGTTTCAAGAGCACTCTCACACTCTTCTCCGACAACAATTTCAACATGATCTGGGACAGATTCCCAAACTTCTCTTGGCTTCTTGCCATCAACACCCTCAGTGGCTTCAACACCAGCAGAAAGCATTTCTTCCAGTTTTCGTTTCTCTCCAACCCCAGCTCTGAACTGCTCAGAGTCAAGGTCTGTGTTTGAGTACATTGATTTAGTGGGAATGTCTGTCTCAGCAAGAATCATGTTAGTATCTGAATTGAAAGCATTAGTGGTTAGTTTCCCGCCACCATAGGAGAGCAAATTGTCATTCTCCACCAGCATACCTGTTAGGTTTTCTTTGTTCAGGGGATTTGTGGAGTCATCCAGTGCCATCAGTTTTGTGATTGCTGGGTTGGAATTGAGGAGGTCTTCCTCAGTGGTAGCCAATGTAACAGAAGATGTCTCCATTGTGAGGCCTAGAAGGGCGTCATCACCAGATGCACTGGCCGTACCATTCAGGCCACTATCTCCGTTATCCTGGCTGTAACAAAATGGAAATTCTCTGAACAAATTCTGGCAAAACAAACGTCCTAACGAGAGGAAAAAAATTATAACAGAAAACTATACATGAATTTCTGAGCAAGGGTTCATAAAAAAAAAAAAGGAGAAAAAAAAAAGGAAAAAAAATAACTGGAGTATTAATAATGAGTAGATGGCTGCAGATAATCAAGAATCAAATGAAGAAGTAACACTATAGTCTCACCCTAATCCTATATGGTTACAAACAGAGGCACTGCCTGCTTTCAACCTGGTTCCTTACCTGTTAATGCCATTAGTGGTAACATCTGATTCTGATTTGGAGTCACTTGCATTAGAGTCTTTTTCACTAATATTCACATCAGATAATGAGACTAGATCACTTCGGTCCCCATCTTTAGTGTCATTTACAGCAGGTGCTGTGGTGGTAGTGTCACTAGGCACTTTGTTTTCTCCATTTTCCACAGGAGAAGGAGTTGTGACAGACGACGACGATGTTGTCATCTTGTTCTTCTTTGCCATCATCTGTTGCAGCAGCGGAGACTTAAACTTGGAACCCGCATCTGTCGAAGTTTTTAACGTGCTTTCTTCCACTGCTTCAGGTCCAGAATCTTCTGAAGCAGGTGTTCCAGATCTCACCGCTCTATGCTGAGGACTACCTCCAGGAGGGGACATCTCATCCGGAGTACTGCCGCCAGCAGGAGATACGCCAGACTTCGCTGGACTCAGGCTGCCAGGACTTTCATTCTATGGCAGAGAATAAAATGAAAGCTTTCATCCATAATCCAACAAGTAAAATACAATACCTTAGGAGATGTGTCATCTTTCTTTACCCTTTTCATGATCATCTCCAATTTCTAGAAACAAAAGTTGGTTACATTAAACAAGATGTATGAATGGAAATGGATTAACGGAAATTGATATCTAACCTTTTTGCGCTCCAAACGTTCTTCCTCAGCCCTTTTCAGTGACTCCTGCTTCTCTTTCTCCTTGCGCTCAGCCTCTTCTTTGGCTTTAATTTCTCTCTCTTCATTCTGACATGACAAGCAAAGGAATAATTGAAAGATGACATGACAAGCAAAGGAATAATTGAAAAAAAAAAAAACAAAAAATTAAGCAAACACAAACCGCTTTCCGTTCTGCCTCCATCCTTTCTTCTTCTTCCTTCTTGCGCAGCTCTTCAGCTTCAATTGCTCTCTCTAAACGTTCTTCCTCAGCCTTTCTTGCTTCAGCTGCAATACGCAACATTTCTTCATTTGCTTTCCTTTCCTCTTCCTCCTCCTTCAGTCTCTGCTCTTCTTCCAAGCGCCTGCAAATGAATGGTTTATGCATTCACTTACAACCAACAGAAACAATTACTCACTCTTGCTCTTCCTTTCTGAGGCGTTCCTCTTCAGCTTCTTTCTCTGCTTTCTCTCTCGCCATGCGTCTCTTCTCAGCCAATTTGGCTTTGTATTCCTGTTCTTCTTCGCTGGCAGCCTTCTTGGGTGGAGCGGCTGTTTCGCTGGCAGCCTTCTTGGGTGGAGCGGTAGCTTCGCTGGCAGCTTTCTTGGGTGGAGCGGTAGCTTCGCTGGCAGCTTTCTTGGGCGGAGCGGTAGCTTCGCTGGCAGCCTTTTTGGGTGGAGCGGCTGTTTCGCTGGCAGCCTTCTTGGGTGGAGCGGTAGCTTCGCTGGCAGCCTTCTTGGGTGGAGCGGCAGATTCACTAGGAACCTTTTTGGGAGGAGCTACTGTGTCACTGGCAACCTTCTTGGGTGGAACAGCCGCTGCAACTGGAGGATTTGCAGGGCTTTCAGCTGCAGGAGAAGGCTCCTTGGGCTTTGCTTTGTTCTGCCTCGCAGGGGTGCTCTCTTTGGGTGTTGAAACCGCTTTGGATGGCGGAGGTTTGGCTTGACTTGGAGTGAGTGGTTTGGAGGATTGGTCTGGAGTTTTGGCACGCTCTTTAAGAGGTGTTGGGTCCTTAAGCGGCGTCAAGGTCTTTGGCTACAAGAGCAAGAAAAAAAGGATGTTAGATGGGGAAATGGAAAACGAAATGCTGACTAGTAAAAAGCTATCAAGCAACTAAACTCAAGAACTCAAATTGAAGCTTCATTTAATATACATGCAGGCTAAATATATATATACCACATATGGAGTCTGACTAAGATCATGCAGTCCCATACAGTATACCAAGTAAACAGGCAACACTTATGATACTGAAATACTGCTGGTTGGTCTGAAAAAGGAGTCATGCAATTCTGGTATTATCTGATGTTAGGCAAGACTGCAAATGATTAGAGAAATCAAGGTTCAGTAGGCAGGTGATTGGGCGGTGGCTTAAGAATAAAGATACTCTGAGAGGCTAACACTGAAGGCAATGGAAGCTTCAGCTCAGAGAAGATGGTTACCTTGTTTACAGGGGAAGTGAGAGGCATATGGACGGCCTTGAGGGGGCCCTAGAAAAGACAGCGTTATTAACAAAAGCAAACTGGTGCACAGTCACAACACACAAGCAACACTGTGAGGGAAGGAAGGAATGTACAAGAAAATGTCAACATTTCATCAAATCAAAAGCAAAACTGAAGCAAAATGTAACAAAATAAGGCTTCAATCATTGTTTGCTAAGATGAAATAAAAGGAACAGAGAAAAGTACAGCCGCGTAACTAACAGTAACTAATGAGAAAGATTTTGACATAAGAAAATGAGAGACTTGATTACATTGAGAATATCTTATTTATCAGACTATTAGAAATACCGCCAACTTAAAATTATCATTTAATTTGATTCCTTTGATGTGCTAATCATGATTATGAATTTATGATTCATGGTAGAGTGCAATGAGCCTTTGGTTGAGTGTAAGAAGTGTACAAGTGATGAATGAGCAGAGGGGACAGAGTGCTGACCTTAGTGGGAGTAACGCCACCAGTAGAAGCACGGAGGCTTGCTTTGGTGGCAGATGGTTCCTTTGGCAGCGAACGGGGAACCATGGGTCGAGGAGCACTGCTCGGAGTCTTGGGTTTTGGTGGTTCCCTTGGAGATGCTTTGGAAGGAGATGGCTCATACTGCTTGCGTGGGGTGGCCAGGCGGTCAATGGTCTTTTGAAGATCAGCACGACTGCGGCGTACACCTACATCTGCGCTCTTGGAGCGGTTCTTATTGGCAGGAGAAACTGAGCCTAAAAAAAGCACAAAGGATATTGAAACACATGGTAAATGCCACACAAGACACACATAGACCAACTGAAAAAGACATGAACTGAGCGCAGGGTGAGATAGTTGTTGCTGCATGGAAGCTGGCAGTGTAAAATCAATTGAAGCAGTGAGTCTCAGATCAGTGCATCATTAGTACAGTGTTACTGATTACAACGGAATTAGAATCTTAATTAAAAATTAATGAATATTTACACGTTCATTGAAATCAAGCTCATTTTGAATGTTCTAGAGAAACTATAAAAAAAAAGGTGCAGAGCATGTTTGCTCAGAAGTGAGGGAAAAAAAAGTATGAAAATACAAAATAGAAGGGGGCCAAGAGAAGGGAAGGATAGGGTGTAAAGGAAAAAGAAAAAAACACGACAACTTACGAAATCGATAGCAAACTGTTATGTTACCAGCGGCAGACTTCTTCTCGTGGCTGCGGCCTGTGCGCACTTGGAAAGAAACAGTCGGTCGCGCATAGTCAGGCAAGCGTCCCGCGATACTGTGTGGCCTCGGCCTCCGAACAGGACTTCCATCACTGGATAGAGTCAGGTCCGACTGACTGCTCTTGGGCCGCCACGCCCCTAAAGAGAGAGCGCATGGCAGGAGATGAGATGGGGTCAACAAGAGGTGGCCCCTTGTGTACAAAAGACTCGCTCCTCCACCGCAACTCCATTTGTACATGCACTTGGCAGCGGAGGCGGACTAAGGTGCAGACGCAAAGCAATAATGTACAGCCAGGAATCAAAGCAGACTAGAAAGCCATGAGGTTAGCAGCAAACAAACAGGGTTAGCACAACTACAGGTTATGATTAGAGCAGCTTCCATAGTTTAAACCATCAAACCCAAACGCGCAAAAGAAGTTCATGCATCGCATCAAACATAAAGAGTAAACAAAATCAGCACTTTGTCATACAAAACACAACCTTCCAAGGCTTCAGTGCCATCGTGGGCAGGTAGGGAAAGAACTAGGTCTTTACAGAACTTATCAACTTAAGCATCCCATGCTGTCCCGAGCAGTCATGTGAGTCCCCTGACCAATGGATGAGAGCCACCAATGAGTTGTAGTAGGGCGCTTACCATCGAGGCTCAAGTCCTCTGCTGAAGCGGCTACATCATCAGGAGGCATCTTATTTTTCATAGGGCCTAACTGGCTTGTGGAGGCTGACAGCCGCTTCATGCCTCTGGGCTGATTGCTACCAGTGGTGGGAGCACTACGACGGGTGCTGGACACACGCATCAGGTCACGGAAACTGGGTGAATCTTTAGTAGGGCGTTGAGAAACATCTCGAGTGCTGGCTGAAGTCCGCAGGCGGCCTGAAACAGGTTGCAAGGGAGCAAGCGTAAAAGCAATACTTATAAAGAACGTGCAAAGGAAAAATAACTAAAAATTCTACGTCGTGCAGGTTCTTCGCGGCGGAGGAGGGCTGAAAGAGAAATCAGCTCCACGGCGGGAGTCATGAGCGAATGTACACAAGGAGTCCCCCCAATGCAGCAGAATTTGACACTTCTATGACGTCTCACAATCAGCATACGTGGGTGGGAAGCATCGGAGGGAGGAGGGGGAGGAATCTGGGATCAATTTAGATGGGTAGGGACGATGCGTAAATGGGAAGGGTCTTGCCTATAATAGGCTGCTTATATGGGGATCTGTAAGGGAGGAAAAGGGATTGGGCAGGAATCAAACCCTTTGGCTGCCCACTAGCACATTTTCAAATAAAAATGACGCAAGGAGTGACACAGCCAGAGTGTTTGTGGCAGGCAAACCAGCAGCTCTTCCACATGAAAGTTATAAGCAAATAAAACGGAATGAAATGCATTCAAAACGAATGAGAAACACACAAAAGGGGAAATGACGCAGGAAGCTACATGGTGAGGAGACATGCTACACGTACGTAAAAGCACACTACACAGTTAGGATGAAAAAAATAAGGTTAAAAAATAATGGAAAGAGAACTAAATGTAACAAAAATAAGAAACATTGGCAAGAGCAGTACCATGTTTCAGACTGCTGCTGGGGCCACGTTTGAGAGATGCATTCTGAGTGAGGTTGGAGGCAGACGCTGTCCTGCGATTGCGGCCGTCACTGGACAGTTGGGCCGTACCCTCAGGGACCGAGTGGGAACCTAGGGCGCTATGGGAAGCAGACCGCTTGGAGAGTTCTAGGGGGCCAAGCATGCGAGACGTGCTACTACCAAATGCATAGCAACCTGCCGCACTCTTCCGTTGATTTTTTGCGTCTTTTTCAGATCGACGCAGGGCGAGTCGTTTGCTCTGAAAACAGACAAAATACATTAATGAGTCATCCAGTGATTCATTGATCAGACAATACAAGGCATTGATGAATATAATGATCAGGTAATGGAACCAATGAAAGGAAGCACTCAGCAATACTCAGTTGATAACATCAACTGATTAAATATCGAGCAAATGAAGCAGAAGAAGACGGAGCAGCTGCTTTGGACTCAGGTGAGCGGAGGGACCCACCGGAGGAGACGTGCGCTTTGGAGCTTTCTTCTCATCTTGTGGGTTGCGACGGCTACAGAAAGACAAGTGCTTCACACAGACGACGTCCTTCAGCATAGAATACATGGCAAATGCCGGTGGAGGAAGACTTTTACCAGAGCAGAGGTCAGCTGAGTCGCCAGAATGACGTCATGGGAACGTCAAGAAAAATTAAGGTGCAAGATACACACAGCATTCCTTTGGATAGTTAGGGTCGAATGTGTCCTCAAAGGCTGCATGCAGAAAATGGGCAGAAAACAGGCAGCAGACAGGGCGCACACAGGCAGCAGACAAGCTTTTCCAGAAGAGCCGCCGTCGCCGACACAGCAGAGGATCGAGGAGAGCGTACGCCTCATTGATTGATGCTGCTGAGGCAACAGCAGCCGAGGCACAGGCCCCCCGCGATGGACAGAAGAGCGCAGACGGCGGGACACAATCCGAAAGCACCGCAAAGCAGCCCATAAACAAGGCTCAGACCGTCCATATTAGCATAAATGCTTCGATTTCGTCGCACGTGACCTGCTTTGACCTTATGGCTATCGCAAACGCCATGTTTATCAATTAGAACTATTTCACGAAATTAGCGCCATGTACTGTCCCTGCACACGTTTTGTATAATCTCAATAGCCAATACGACTTGACCTAATTATAGAACCGGATAAATCCAGCCCTTATGGGTCAAAATTCATGTCGAATTATCAAGCCTCGGCGGGAACTCTGGTCGAGGATCAGGAGATATCATGCGATGTAGAATTTGGAATTTGTCAACACAGCAAACGTGAGCAGCATCGCCGGCTGTCGATCATGCGTCACTATTGGTGCTCGAGGAAACGAACCGGCCGAGGACACAGAACGAACCCTGAACCCAGGAAGTGAGCAATCGCCGAAGACAGACGACGACTCGGTGGACCCGAAAGTTAGCCGAAACGGTTTGACGGAATGAATTATGCAACTATATGGGCAGTTATCGCTTCGAGGAATGGTGCTATCAGTTGGAGTAGATCAATTCAAGAGGGTCTCTCAAATAACTCAACCGTGAATCAGCGGAATCGTAAAACAGTCAAATAAATCTACAAAACACCGAATAGAAGAGCTCCTACCTTCTCTAAATAACCAAAATCCATGATGTGATATGATATATGATATGATATGATACAATGGGGTTTTACGGCTCCATCCAAACCAATCGGATGATACGAGCGCCAGAACAGAAGGCCCGGGACCGGGGTTTCCCCTAACTCTTATCGATAAACCCCAAGGGTTCTTTATCCTGTATACCACCATAGACAGTAGTACACAGCGCCCGGCCTTGTTACGCAGTTGGGCAGCACTGCAGATAACCAAAATCCAATCCATGCCACGTCGAGACATTGATATAGCGTAGGAAAAAAATAGATAACTACCAGTATTCTAGTCTTGTACATGATATCAAAATTTCACATATCGTTGTATGTTTACGACGTGCATGGTATGAATACACCGAACGACAGCAACAATCATCTGGCAGCATGAAGCATGAACACAGCACATGCTGAGTACTAGCATAAGAGGAGGAGACTAGCCTCCCAGTGAACGATGCTTCGTGAGAACTGAGTTGTACTTGAATTAAGAGACCGTGTAACTCATGTGTGCAGTCAAAGTACAAACTCATATACACAGAGGAGAGAGAGCAACAATGCGCAATTTGTTCTAAGGTCGAACACAGCGAAAGAGAGCAGCAAAGTCAATCCATTGCAGCGAAAGCACTTCGCAATGTGGGCGAACCGGTAAGCGAAGCCAGATTGCAGGGGCATCAGACTGGCTTAACCCCAGGCAGGGGGCTAGAGGGTCATTAGGTCAAAGGTGACGGAAACGGGCCATTTGAGTTAACACCGGAGGTTCTCATGAATGAACACACTACAACAGAACATGTAGGCCTACTTGGTTTTCAATGTTCTTCAAATAAACAACTGAATGAATAGTGCACTGACCGTTTCCTCTTCGATGATCCTGCGACGCCGCTCCTCGACACTCTGTCGGTGCTCCTCGTCCTTCCTCCTCAACTCGTCTATTTTGCGTCGTCTGTCCTCCTCTTGTTTCTTGCGGAACTCCTCAGCGCGGCGCTGCGATTCCTGCATCTCGGCGACTTTCTTCTGGCGTTCCTCTTCGCGCTTTTCGCGGGCTTGTCGCAATCGGTCCTCGCGCTCCTTCTGCTTAGCGAGGTCTGCGAGAAGAACGAGGTTTGGTCAGGCAGGAAGGGCTGAATAATGCACGGCGCACGGGGGGATAAGGAGGCCCTGCATGGCCCCGGCGGACATCGAGAAAAACGAGCGAAACCTGATGGCCTAATGGTAATTGCAAGTCTACCACTAACCCTGACATCAGAACCGAGAAACACAAATCATAAGGGAAAAAAAAGAAAAGAAAAAGGATCTCATTCAAGAAATGGAACTGAAAAAAAAAAACCCAACGCCACGTCCGACCCGCAAAACCCACTGAACGACCGACAATCACGAGGATAGTACATACATACCCCTTGATTGAAAAATAATAAAAAAAAAGTCATGCATCTGCCAAAATAAAAAAATCCAAAAAACAATGGCTGTGTGTTTATACACAGCAACAATGACATTCAAAACTATTTATAAAATAAAAGTTCCCGTTTTTTTCCTCCCAAACATGGCACCGATTAGCATTCAGAATTGAAGAGCCCTCCGCATATCGAGTGAACTTACAGACACATGACACGAGTCGCTGCAACGAAGCACGTCGAGCTGTGGGAGGTATGGAGGGAGATGATGATGAAACGGACGCCTCAAAGGACCATGTGACACCCGGACCCCCACCCCTCGGCAACTCAGCGTGAGGCTTATTAGCGGCCGACTCAAGTGCAGGCAATTGTCTTGGAGGCCGCGACTCAGCGAGCATGCAACACGCCGCATCACCTGCCCCCAGTGCCAGGCACGTAATTCATGCCCACAAGAGCTAGAGAGTGCGGGAAGCAGTTTTTGGAAATGCAAAATAGAGCACACGGCCATTACTGATGAAGGGATGACAGCAGGGTGAGCCTCATTTCGCAGAATGTCGGAGGCTGTAGGCCTACTGCATGCAAGCAGGATGGGCTCAGATGGCTGATCGATGGCCAATCAATCGGCCATCGATGGATATCGACGGCGCATCGTCTGCATCCATATGCAACGCGTGTGATCCGATAAGTCGATGCGTGAAGGTGACTTATCCCAATAATTGGGCGATCCATTTATAATGGATGCGTCGCATACGGGGTTATGATTAAAAGCCTCACCAACGGGAGATTCGTCACCTGAGGGTGATTTCAGCGGCCTTCGATTACCAGGCGTTGAGATGGACGATTTAGCAGAGGCGGGATCTGTGCCCGGGATGCTGCCTTCGGACGCCGTCGTTTCTTCTCCATTGCCAGGTTCCATGACGGGCGGAGAAGTGGACGAAGTGTCGGGGACCCTGGCTTGCTCATCTGGGACGGCTGACGGTGTGGCTGACGAAGGTTCTCCCTCCATGGCTTCTGCTTGGTTCCCTGCAAACAACGAAATATTATGCATAATGCAAAACGAACGATTCACGGCGAGGCACAAAAGACAAATGCAAGAAATGTCCCTCCCGCACGATGCCCTCCTGCGAGCAACACCTCCCCCACTCCTCCCTTCGCACCTGGACTGATTAGCAGCAGGAGAGCTGGCAAGCTGCCAAATCGGGCGTCCCGAGGATGAGTTCGCCCATAAATGGGAAAATCAACAAAGCATGCGTGACAATCGACTTCGAGATACGAACATAGATCGCAACAAGCGATGGGCATGTGCAGCAAACATTGCGGCGTAGCACATGCTGCTGCTCTCAAGCGTGCAGGGCGGGGGTCGGGCGAGGGCACGGGGTTCAGCACTGCCGCAGCACCAATGAATCATGATGTATATGGATGGAGGCAATGGTGCATCGATTTATGCAACAGCGAATTGAACTTCAATAAAATATCGACATCGCAAACTGCTTGAAATTCGATCGAAATGATGGCATAATATCAAGTGCGAAATGCAATGGCGCTCTGCCTATTCGTCGGTGCGACGATTTACGATTGGCGAGGACGTCGATCGAGCGGCAAATGATGATTGGGGGGCGAATGTAAACGGAGCAAGCAACAACCAAAGAAACAACACGGGCAATAAACAGGTCATGAGGGGGAGCGGCGGAGAAACCGACGCACTCTTGAGCAGGAGAACGAGCAGGATTCGAAGGCAGCAGCAAAATCAGGGCCAGGCCTCGCGTCGTAGTTGCAAGAATCCGAAACAGCGATCCTCCTCAACCAATACATACATCCAGCGCAGGCAACGATCATATGTTACCACCTATAACACCTGACACCCCACTGTATACAAGGACGACGCGTAATCAGCACGTGACTAAAATTAATTAGCATTTATAATGAGGCAATCATCGAGGGATTGATCGCAGAACAACCGCATAGGAATGCCGCCAAGGCATTAAACTCCCATGAACACAAGAGAAATTCCGTGCAGCAGAATGAAACGATTTCAGAATGACGCAATTGCTTTGGCTCATATCCATTTCCCCTTTGCTAAACTCAGCAAGATACTTAAGAGAACTTCCGTGAAGCGAGCATAGACATGATGAACGGATTATTGAAAAGCCGGTGACATTAATGCTAAAGTAACGCGTTAGACTGATGTCCTCACATGTCTCCACAAATGGTCATTTGACACAGATCTACATACGCGCACGGAGATAAAATAGCAAAATTACAGGTCAATAGAAAACATACAGACAGAAGCTCAATACAAGCATTCAACTGAGATCCCAGCTGGGCACAGTGCGAAGTGAAGTCAATGTGACAGCACATTGCGTGATTCGGCTTTCAAGATCACTCGCATTCCATCCGATCAATATAGCGCCCTATAAATCAGCCATATAATATACATATACGGGACAGCAAAACAAATCGAGCGACGATTACGCCACCACAATAATACCACAATTGAGTGACCATGTCAATTGCAGATGCAGAATCTGCTTCATACACAGAGATTGCAGCCAATCGGTGATGATAACACGACTGCCATGAGAGTTGAACACGCTGCTCAGAGATTTCCACACACGAACTCACAATCCCGAAAGACAACGAACAGGTTGCAACGAGCAGATGGCGTGACAGGCTCAATGATAATCCGCTAATGCATCACAGGCAGCGGATCCACAGCCTCCTATCTGGACCATCCACCTGGACGGCAAGAAGCCGCAACACAGCAACGAAGCTCCTCAAGGTGACAGCTAGCTTCAGGTTGCCTCAGAGATTGATTCAACGCGACATCTGAACGGAGGCCAGAGCAGGTCAGCCTCATCACTCACACAGCATACAGGCACACGGAGCGGCGTGTGTGCAGCGTAGAGGGGCACGGAGGGAAATCAGCGTGGATGGGTCGCCGCATTCATAAGCCATGAACGGGTCGGCGGGGTCACCACCAACAACACGACATGATGCAATCGGCGATCGAAGCTATATGGAACGAGAAGCACATAATCATATGCATAATTGCCAACCGTCGAGGCCGACAGATTCTGATTTGGCGAAGTTCATGGCGAAGGCACTAATGCTGAGCAGATCGCTGTGTCCACGCATATCGGACAATGGAGAGCGGGCTCTTTTGCTCCGACGCAAACTAATCCTCCTTCTCAATGACGCGTCCATGTTGAAATGGAGAGCTAAGGAAGTGCATGATGGGCTGAGCAGGTGATCGGCGACTAAGGGACTTCGCTGGCAAAAAAACAACTAAACGAAGGGCGTTCCACGGAAGATAAAAACGCACACCATTAAGGAACAGGGCCTGGCATGCTCCGAGAGGTTAAGGGAGGTAGCTGGGTCTCGTCAAATACTAATCAATGGGTGTAACTGGAAGAGGGCGGAGGAAGAGTGCAACTGTACATTATATTGAAAGCGGCTGCATGCATAAGACCCGATGAAGCAGAAGAGCAAGATGCGACGCCTAATGAAGCGATGCTCAGCGCCAAACGAGCGACACACCTGACGCCAGTGAATAACTGCACGATGCACGCCTCACCCGCAACACAAGCCGAGATTCGCGAGCCTCGAACAGACTGAATGCGAGTAATCCGCAGAGGAGGAGGAATGCCCACGATTTCCCGCAATGGTCACTGATCAGACTGACCAAGACAGATTGCGCAGATACGGCACAGAATGCAGCAACGGAGAGGGTTCACTTAGGGATATCCTCCAGGGTGCGAAAAGGGCGCAGGCCAAATAGCCATTTGCATTGAAACCGTCACACAGCGAACAGATCGCGATGCGCAATGAAATAACAAACTTCATTCGTGCAATAATCATGATATACACACAGGGCCCCAAATTACATGAGATGATCGAATTGAATCCATAGGTGAAACTGATTGCATAACATTAAGGTTGGTGATAAAAGATGACCATATAATTATGCTCCTCTTGGGAGAGTATATTGTTATATAACTTATGTTAGTACCCGGAATGTAAGTAAAATTAAGTAAGCAGTTAGATTATTATGAGCACTGTACCAGTTCTACGAAGTCTTAAAGATGTCACGATTCATGAGTTCACTTAAATAGAGCAAGCGCATTATACAATTAGTCTAGCTCTGATAATTTCAAGAGGATCCGCTCCACTGATAGCCTGGCTACTATATAGTGTATGTATATACGTTCAAACGTGCTTTCTACAATATCTCACATTGGGACACTGAACGTAATGACTTAGACCTACATATAGCGAAATAAATCCCGGAGGTAATAGGGCCAGTAGACTAAATAAATGTCTCATGCTAAGAGATTAGTGCCCATTCTCTTACTGCCCCTGCGCTCGATTTATTGCACTGAAATGCCCCAGCAAGAGAGTTGAATAAGCCCATTAGACATTCCTTCCGCAGTTCATTCAAACAGGAAGCTGAGGCGCTGCACTATTACAACAAAACAGCTACTGCTTCAACACCCAAAGCAGATAACTAACACAAAACAGCATGATCTACGATTGTAACATTGAGGTGTTCATTATACACTGTATCTTCAAGCACATCGAGGCTCGAGTGAACGTTTCTCTCCGGTAGTAATTTGGACAAATATCTCAAACTGCATTACTAGGCATTCACGTCAACATTAAATTGATACACTCAGGCTCTGATAAAGAGTATTGTTCAGTGAATATTGAACTACCATAATAATTCAAGTACACTTCACTCAGTAGCGAAATAATCAGTTACTGGTACCCTTACATTAATCCAATTGTCTCGAGATGATAACCGACGCCAGCTATTGTATTTGTGGAACACTATAGCTAGCCAATTACAGAAATTAGCGTACATGCAGACACGTGTAACAGGATCTTATATAACACCCCAAGGTCTGGATACGATGGATAGACACGAGACAAGGGCAAATGAGGCGGTTAGCTTACATTGTCATATTACAAGTTACATAACAATAGTGTTCTACTTCTGAGCTGAAGAGCAGTTACTGTTGAGGCGCAACATACAGTATACAATATTCAAAATACTTCGAACGACAATTGACTAATGATCACTAATCAGTTCTTTTCCAATATTCAACACAGATGCATTAAAGCATACATGACATATGAGAAGATACCTTGCAGGGATAACAAGAAGAGTAGCAAGAGATCTCTCGAAAAGCATCATTGGGCCAAAGTCATGCCCCCAAACGACGAAATGACACGGAAAGAACATTAAGCCTAATACCCAGGCAAACAGAGACAAATGCTCAAAGGGTGAGGATTGGAGGTGCTAAGCTAATTAACTTACAATGTCTGATTAGCCCTTAATTACATTTCATTACCAATTCATGATTCCAAGCAATGAATTATGAATTCCATGAACGACATTGAAATTTGAATTGACAGACAGGAATCACAGGATATGGCAGTCCTTTTCACAGGGCCCTCATATTTGGCACAAATTTATGTGAATATTTATGACCGATTGATGTTCTCCTATATACCGGTAGTAACTGAATTTTTATGATCGTATTTTATGATGTTTAATGTTTATCAGAATAAAACAAAGAAATCAATAAGTGTAAAAATTCATGGTCACTTGTTTATATATCCTAAGATAATTTCCAACATGCATGTAAAAAAATAAAAAAAAATAAAAAAGGAAGATCTAACATATCCTTTAAATAATATATTTTCCACATGCCAGGTCAATAATTGGACTAATTACCATGTAATAACAAATACCATATCACTTCAAAGCCCTCTGGCATAACAATGCACATCGATAAGTTAATGGATTCACGAGGGCACATATGGCACCCAAGGCTGAGGCCTTGAGGCAATATCAGCCGGTGATGATGCATGTCCTGAGGACAAGCAAAATACAACTGTTGAGATTTGCATTAACCTTTGCGGAATCATGCTACCCGATATCGTATTTCTCAGCTATTCAATCAGCAATTTTTCATTGTGTTGCACATAAACAAAACAAAAACCAGATAGAAAAATGGAGCAATTATTATCGGAGGCATATACGTGCACAATGAATATAATGTGCAAAGCCACTTGTTGTAGTCACTTGATATTTGGATGGAGATAACTCGACACACATTGCGATATCAGCATTCATGTAATTGGCTCTGAATAACATAAGGGGTATTGCGGCACAACTACCACACTCATAAGTGCTTGTGCTATTGGATTCTGGACTATGCAAAACAATGACAACCACTATGGGCAAGAGATCCCTGGGGATTTCTACTCCATATGGGAGAGCATTGGGCTTGTTTTGCATATGGGTGGGAAAATCTAGGAAGGGAAAGGTCACACAGTGCATTACAATTCAAGTCCGAACAAAAGCTGCCCTTTCCTTCTGAGGCCCACTGGCCACAGGTAGAGAGTGGAAGGCAAGATAGCATAAAAGTGATATACATAAATAATAAATATATCGGTTCAGTCAGAGTGACCAAATAGGTCAGGCATTGTTCAGTAGCAGATCAGACAAGATAACCAAATGTGGAGTTTGTAATGTGAATGTATAAAGGCCTACTGGTACAACATCTATTGCATGGTCGAGGGAGACCCGCCAGCAAGTGTACCAGCTCAAATTACTGTATATAGATCTGATCCGAGACATGATGTAAAATTCATTAACATTAATTATATCATGAAGATTGGAGATGATGTATAAGCTAAGAATCTATGAAATATTTAATAATCATAACACAGTTGCTCAACTATGATTGTAAATATCTGAATTGTAAACCAATTGTTAAAATTTCATGCAAAAGGTGAAAATATTTCCAGAGCAGATGTCACCAAGAACAAAACAAAAAAGGAACAAAATTTGGATTCTTACTTTCTGAGAAAAATAAGGAAAAAATAAGAGAGGATTGCTGGTGAATAATACATAAACATACATGAGTTTACACCAGTAATGGCATTTCGCCTAAGGGCAAAGCTGGGTATGACTATGATCGAATGAGGTAATCTTAATTAACTGGAATAGATAATTAAATAAAAATCAATCAAATTTTATTTTATTTACGAGCTAAATTAACAATAGATTTTTTAAAGCACTATTAACAATTAATACGTAAAAACATGGTCTCAAGTATAAAACATGAAGTAAATTAAAATCTGTATAAGTAAAAGACAAAATCACAGTTATTAAGCACTATAATAAAATGAAAACAAGTGAGTCTTCAGTTTTCCCTAAGATAGTCTTTTGACATCAATTGTTGCAAAAAAAAAAAAAAAAAGCTAATTTTACGTAACAAAACTTACTTTAAATTTGGGCATAAGTTGTGTGCTTTCAGCTGATGCTGAGGGGCTTAACTTTATCTGGCATTGCATTTAAAGGAGATGATGGAATAGCTGTAAAATATATTCAAAAGGGGTTGCAAAATTTGGTGCATCCTTTCAAGAAAGGAAATTACTTTTCCGCCAAGTATATGTGACCCTTCGCACCGAAACTCGCACTAAGTCATATTGTCACCATCCGTTCAGTTTGATGCAAACATTATCTAAATCGAAGCAGTAGTACAAAAGTTACAGCCTGTTTATGAGTCAACCCTACAGGTAATCAAAGATGAGAAATTTGTGTTACATGGTTGGCAAAGATTAAAAATGGTTCATACTGTCAATACAAAATAGGCTTAATTATACACAAAATATACCGGTAATAACTTATTGGTCACAGACTGACATGATTCTTGCATATGAGGGCAGATTTCTGGGTGAGGAGTCACATAATTATGTACCCAGATGTGAGAGTTTATACCTTTGATACTCAATCTAAGTAAAGTGCTCAATGAATCTGTTTATAAAATACAACTAGTTAACATCATATCATTCTTCATGGTGCCCTGCGATAAGAGGTCAGAGGTCATGGTCAACCAATGTTGTTTAGAATGACAAGGGGATCTGTCACATGCATACCTTTATTACATAATCTCATCACTTGTGAGTAAAGCCTGCTTATAAGGAGCATGCATTACTGGTGTAACAATTAATGTTATCTCATAAGTTGATTCATTTGAACTTTGAATGTCTAAGAATTATGAAACAGATTAGAATGAACACTTACATAACAAACACATGGTGTTCTAGGGGTTAACCAGGGACACACATCAAATATAATAATATACTTGAAAAAAATTGATTTCATGCATCATAGCATAGATATGGATATTAATTATATCATTATTCACAAGATAGGCCAGTACTAAAACTGGGTACCGTTGGTAAAAGAAAATTGCCAACTGCAACTTCAAAAAAGGCTTCAGTATGCCAAAATGACCCTAGAATTGTTGCCATCCCTGCTACAATAGTGGCATGCTGATGTTTGTTTCTTCTACATTGGGTAACACAATACAAGAATGTTTCTTACTTAGCAGGGTCCTTATTATCACCTTATTATACAATACAAAGCATTATCACCTTTATATCAGTAGTTGTGCATTTATTCACATACTGATGATACTCATTACAGAATACCTGCAGTTTAGAGTCAGCGCAAGGTTATCAATTTCTATTTTGTGAATCACTTGTTACATGCAGTATACATCATACAAACCATGATGATGATCATTAGTATACCTCTATACTTTATCTGTTAGAGAATGTTCTGTATATCAGTACGTGTACCAGGCTACAATGCATTGAACATAAAGGGCTGGTTACCAGGACAGACGCTCTGACTACACTATTTGTAGTCGGGAGCAAATATGGGGCTTCTAAAGCGACCAACGCCTTTGTGATCCCAGTAAGCCAAGTGTTAACAAAAGACGTTGAAAAGACGTGCGCCTCGCGTCGGTCCCTAACCGCGGGTGTTTAACCTCATTGAACTTTGGAAACCCTAAAATGATCAATATTAAGATTTATTCTTCTAACATAAAAGTACTAAAGCTTTCACATTGACATTCAAACTTCAATAATGAGTTTTAATTTTAGTAGGTAGAGATCAATCATCAAGGGCAAGATAGGTTTTAAAGCAAAAGTTGAATGCATGATGATGTACACAGCAAGTTAGTAACTAAACTAGTAAGCTGTCTACACAAATGTGTGGAGCCTATTCTACCGAATTGCTCCACACACCGGTCCCACTTGAGCCTAGAAAGATATGGCGTGAAACGATGTGAAAGAGCTCTAGGCCCTCGCAAATATGCTAGAATTATTCTTCCTATCTTTAACCCCTTAAACTAAAGACCAGCATTTCCAAACAGTGTTTGGAAATGTTCGTCATGTTTGTTGAAAGTTGAAAGTTCGTATTTGAAACACGAACTTAGAAACACATCCCTATTCAATAATTCAGGCTATTCACAGACACATGATGACATGTACGTTGCAATGAAACAATATCACTGTTAATGCAGAGCAATGTCATGTGGTTATGAATGAGAAAGTGGTTGCAAAAGGTAGGAGATCCGATAATTGTCAGTCGAATTATTACTCGAAATCGAGGGCTCGCACCGACACATGTGAATTCCAAATTACGATTTGACAGGTCGCATTTGACAGCACGAACAACTCAACAAGCGGGCATCCGCGTGCGTTTAACCTTCACGGCGGTTGTAAACATATTATGTCAAGCATATGATCATGGCATGAATTAAGGGACCAAAAGGCTGGTGAATGTCAGAATTGTCTAAAATTTATGGTCATAAAATCAATATTTACCCGGCGTCGTGGGGAAATTTGATGTCAGATCATCCGCCATGTTATTGAAATGACGTCAACCCTAGACCTCTGATTGGATGAACGGAGTAAGATCGCTATGTGTCCAAGTTCCAAATACCCGAGTGTATTTCCGGTTCACAAGCGCGCCGTTTGAAAATGCAACAAGATGCAACCAAGGCTGAAATATCGCTAAGATACGAGAGAATTAACCTAGTACCTCATGTCAATTAACTCCGATATATCCGGTACGGGCGGTACATGCATAGTTCTGAAAAGTAGTTTATGTACTCCATGCTAAATACAAAACTTTAAAATTGGCTAAAATTTACCAACCATTCTAAAAATAACTACCTTGTATTGATTGACTAATTTGTGATTGTGAAAATGTGAGTGGTGTGAACTGAATCAGATATAATTAAGCTCCTGAACAAGCATCACGAAATGCAATGTGTAAATTATTTATGTACAATAATTGGTGTCGTAATTTAACTGATAAACTATATGTTTCACATCAAAATCTTCAAATTTGTATTCATTAATGAAACCATAGCATATTATTGCTATGTTAATTAAGTTGGTAACCAGCAGCGCTTTCTTTTCGCGCTTCCCCTTTTCCCTAGTCGTTATTTTGATTTATTTTACATGTAAGTTCCCTCTGAAACACGAACACTTAAGTCCAAGCACTGGCCACTTCTACGCTTCGCCCATGGAGCCAACGAGATCGTTATACAGAGTGGGCCAAAAGTAGTCTATTTACTCCATGTTAAAAACGAAACTCTCAAATTTGGTAAAATATATCAATTATTCCAAAATATAACTACCTGGTATGGATTGACTATGTTATTATGCGCCCATTTATGCCAAGAAAGCAAATAAAAAGTCAATTTTGAACGAAGGAGAAACATTTAAATGCGAGAGGTGAGTGATCGCCAAGAGAGCAAAATCAGGTGAGCCTCAGAACGAGCATTCATTAAGTAATGTCATCTCTTGTATGGCGCTTCAATGCAAACTGTCTGCTTTGTTTTGGTTTTAGGAGATAAACATTAGTGCGGCTGTCACAACAATAGCACCCTCAAGCAAAACAATAGTACGAGAGCGTTGCCTTAACGGTGCGTTCAATGAAGCTTATCCATGGTCCGGGGCCCTATTCGC
>KB306105.1:359571-381349 GCA_000328365.1 Capitella teleta | reverse complement strand
ATCTTTGCTTGGTTTTAACACTGCGATCCGTTTTGTAACACTTTCTCACAAATGCGTAGCACCATTGAAAAGCATCGTGATCTTTAACACGGAGTAGATGACTACGTTTGGCCCACTCTGTGTATATATCATTTTATTCATGAAAAGAACTCTCACATTTCAATGGTGATGAACAATGGAACATTACGAACACAAACTAAGAAAAGGGGTGCATGTACATGGTGACATTGTATCACAGTGGTTTACCCACTTGAACAAATATGAAATAGAAACCAGTTAATAGCTTTGTAATATAAATTCATGGAGATGTATGATGGTACTAGTATTCGTTCACAAAGCAGGTCAATAATGGCCGAAACACAACAACAACACACACATCAGTGAGTGATTTACTGGAATGCTGTCGGTACTTAAAGAGGACCTCTGTTCATCTCGGAACCTTTTTAGATCGGTTCTGTGGGCTTTATTGAGTGACGAGATACCGTTTTTGAACAGATTTGGTCAACTGTGAATGATGTTCAAGACAACTTAAAATACGTATTTCCTGCTCATGCAGAATAGCTTGAAACGAGATGAGTGCGAGATTTATTTTATGAGAATTGCTGAAAGATCTGCTCACTCGACGACTCCCATTCTTAACAATAGGAGAATTACTTTTCGAACGCGAGAAGAAAGCGAGATTTTAAACCTCTTAAATTCGATGTATCTAGGAATTAGCCCACATCCAACGTATTGTCTAAACATACGTCAGTCAAAAGGCGAATTTGTCTTTTGGGATGCATCCTCTATCATCCGTTACTGGTTCAAAACAACGAGAGGTCCTCTTTAATTTCGCCCGAAATTCGCACTTCGTTTAGCTCCGCATTTTAGTCACAATCCGTATTTTACCATGATGCTATCCGCGTTCAGTAAGTAGCAAACATTTTATGTTAAACGTTTTGATTAACTGGTTAATTAGGAACAAAAAGGCAGATTCAGATGTTTTTAAGGGGTTCTTACGATCAATATTCGCCAGATGATTTTGAAAGCAACTAATAAATGGTCTAAATAACATAACGTCACATTAGGTGGAAGACGATAACATTGTGAGTTTGTGATCTAACGACATGTGTAACAGAAAAATCCTGATCGTGTCCTGGGTTAAGAGTACCGTTTTGACTGCAACTGAGAGAATGATGAATCGTTATGATGAAAACCGGATGTTATCATAAATGCAGTTCTCATCCATTCGCAGTAAATTCGTAGCGGCTGTGGTGTAACAGTGCGCAGGCGTATTGACATGAATTTGACGATTCTGATTGGAAGAAATTGGACTGTCCAATCACAAGTCAAAGAAGTGTGTCCGAAGTGATATCAAAGGTTGGCGTCCGCACCAACCGAACATCTTCATCGGTAAAATTTATATCACATGCTTTCAAAATTTCATCTCTGATTTTCTGAGAACATTGGAATTGATAAAATTGTGACACTTACATAGATAATTTACTCGTATATTATTTGTGGTTATATTAGGCCTACTAGTGCTACTGCAGCAGGTTTTTGCAACATATGACACAACAGCTAGATACCTGCTATTCGTACAATCACAACAGAAATTTACAAACTATGCGGCTGCAGCTATTCAATAGAGCAAAACATTGGGCATTGACATTATAGGAATGGAATAAATTTCGACCTCATTTATGGTGAAATATTGAGTACCCTTTTACATCACTTTTTACAAAATGAATTTAAATGATGTATTGATTTTTCACCATAAGATTCAAAATAAAAGAGAACCTCCCCCCCCCCAAAAAAAAAAAAATAAAAAAATAAAAAAAAACAAAAACAAAAACAAAATGACATTTGTTCTTCGTATGATGTACATGTAAGCGAGGATTGAGGATAATCGTCGGTTACTCAAGTTCTTTCAAGTCCTTTATGAAGGTGTTTATGCTATAGGGGCGGTGATACTTGGTTCGGGAGGCTGTTACAGCTAGCATTGACTACCTGATGGCGGAATACAATTCTAGGGACGTGATTGCTTCTGTGTTTTTCCGGAACCCGAAATGCCTCTGGGCAGACATGGCTAGCTTTGAATACTAGTAAAGTAAAAGTGGGAAGAAAATTCAATGACAACGTTCGCAGAGCCACCGTAAAATCGAGATAGATACCTTCACGTTCAGGTTGATTGGATTAAAGTGCCTTTGTTTCGGCACTGTCACAATCTGAGTTTCTCTTTATTTATATCTTCTATTTCTAAAACATATAACCTCACAAATAATACAGTTATACAGTAACTGAAATAAAACTCCACTGGAATAACCAACCAAATACCGCAGCGCGTATCGCGAGTGATCTGATGCATCGCACTAATATTTTAATGTCATGTTTCAAGTTTTGTTCTTTTAATACATGTATATAAGGCGACAATTGTTCAATTCCCTTTGCACAAGTTTATATGGTTGTGAGCTTCTCAACGTTTTTGCACTTTCTGCGTTTGAAATTGCGTGGAAATGTTCGATTGGGCATGTTTGTGAATATATAAGTCTATGTTTATGTTATACATTGTAACATGTGTTTGTGAATGCTTGTCCATTGGCGAGATCGTCATATCTCCCTTTTATTTGCTCCAAACCTGACCTGAAGTCTCAGATACTAATTAGGTGTTGCAAATTTATGAAGAAATCTTTGATATCAGAAAACCCTGTTTTGTCTAAGCCCTGTCTGCATTCCTGCAATTGTCTGTCTGACTTTGGCCAAATTGAAAATGATCGTATAAACATTCTGCTCAGTCGAACTTTACCCCGTTTTACGTATTTTAAAAAGTGATGTTGCACACTCCCTGATAGTGAAACTGTTGCTGTTTGTTTAGCCATAAAAGAACTCCGCTATGTAATCGATGGTAATTATTTATGTCCTTTAGATTACGAAGAGTGCAAGTCGGCTCTTGAGTTGCTGTGTTGCGCCTCGACAAGGCATAGGCTAACTCAATCATTATTATTTATTTATTGTTTTACGTTCCTTTTTTCTTGTTCTCTCATATATCTAAATTGCAAAAGATTATTTGCGAATAAAATGCTATGTATAAAACCAATCTGAAGACTTTATTTTAAACGAGCTTTCTCCTGTTGATTTTTAATCCCTTTTGAATGTTATTATGGCACAAAATGCGCATTTATAAAATAAATTAGCTGCTACATGCATACATGTATTTACCGGGCATCTATATTTTGTGAGGAATGTGGAAAACATTTTGTTACATGTAATCTCTTCACCAATATAAAAGCACTTGCTTGTTTTTTTTGGGGGGATATGCCTTTCTGTGATGAATGCACTGAGGCGGAAAGTAACGATCGAGATAGCGTGCTTCGCGCGGATCCGTAAAATTAAATCCCGTCGCGGACCACTGCAGAAACCTGGCAGCCGCTAAAAGATTCAAATCAACAGAATAAATATTCTTTTGTCCTATGGCAACATACCAATACATTTGTTCCTCACATTCAGAAGTCAGATTTTCCTTTTTTCTACCCTTTTACACATACTAATTTTTCATTCCGCATTTTGGGTTCTCAAAAAAGCTCGGAAGGCACTATTTTTAAATTTTTCGAAGGGACCCTGTTAATGGGTGAAAATACTTTCAGGATTTACTCTTCAAAAGTCAACCTCTGATACATGTTACCGAATATGTTTAAGGTCCAAAAGTTCAAGTTTCACAAAAAGGGTAAGTGCCGATTATCCAGAAGTAAAGCCTCACAAGATTTCATGAGAAATGTTCATTACATATAAATGTTGAGTCAGGTCATGCAAAATTATAGCAAACTACTGCGATTGACCATGCAATGCTAACCCTGCCACACATGAAAATGCATCATGACCCAGGCTTCATTATAGTCCGAAAAGATGGTTATCAAACTGTTCATACCATGATCCATTCTACTGCAAGCCTGCTAAAATAGTTCTTGTCATTAGTAAGCCTGTCCTACTTTCCTGTCCAGTATTAGAAGATCACTTCCACTTATGACTCAAACAAAACTCAATATACATTAATAAAGCAACAAAATCAAGTTGTGAAATGAACTTTAATGCCCTTGGTCAAAGAAGATGCAGAAACAACACCTCATCTGCGACAGCTTCATAACAAAACAAACCTGCAAAAGAAATGGACTATTAGAAACAGACAGTAACTTATAAAAGGCACAATTAAAGAGGAATTGCTCAGATGGTGGTGCACAAATTATTTCACTTACACAAAGGCATCAAAAGATAATGATTCGGTTTAATGCAAATCATCACAGCAAATGAAAATCTATCAGGAAGAAGGAAAAATGCAACATACCTCCAATTGGATCAAATGATTCAAATCGCTCTCGAAACCCCATCAAACAGAATCTGAAAAACAAATTCATTTAATGGGAGATTCTGAAGACAAAAATTTATGAGAAATTCAATAGGGCAACTTCAGGTTATTCGAGATGATTAATCAGTATTTTTCAGGCAATGTAGGTGAATAAAAGTACATCATCAGATGCCAACAGTGAAAGACGGAAAATGAGAATAGAGAAAACCTTACCATCAAAAAATGAACAGATTGCTTCCTCGACACTCAAAATGGAGAACATACGACAGGCTGAAATGTTAAGAGAAAACACCTTAAAAACCAGCAGATAAAATTAAGCATCATTATAGCAAAGAAAAGGAATTGCTCAGATGGTGGTGCATAAATTATTTCACTTACACAAAGGCATCAAAATATAATGATTCGGTTTAATGCAAATCATCACAGCAGTTTTAAACCAACAGAAAATTATAAAGAGCAAAATCAACATACCTCAGATTGGCCCAACAGCTATCAAAACAATAAGGGACATGGGACACCTGAAATATGAAGATATACTTAAATATTGGGTGATTCAATCAAGAGAGTTTTACAAAAAACTTAGTTAACAGGGCAACTTCAGGTTATTCTAGATGATTAATCAGTATTTTTCAGGCAATGTAGGTGAATAAAAGTACATCATCAGATGCCAACAGCGAATCAGTCCATCATGCAAACAAAATGATCAAAAAATCCTTACCTGTCAGATGAACAATGGATCGCTTGCTTGACATTCAAACTCAAGAGCAGAGATGGTCTGAAACATCAAAAAAGTAAATTAATAAAAAAACCTAGCAACAATTAATAAAGCATACTACAGAAGAGGAACTGCTCAGATGGTGGTGCATAAATTATTTCACTTACACAATGGCATCAAAACATAATGATTCGGTTTAATGCAAATCATCACAGCAGTTTAAAACAAACAGAAAAAGGTAAAGAAAAATGCAACATACCTCAAATTACACCCAACAGCTGCCAAAACAGAGACATGCATGAATGCCTGAAATACAAAGTTTCATGTAGTTGTTGGAAGATACAGCATATAGATTAGCTAATGTTTAAGTGAGTGCATCTTCAGGTTATTCTAGATGTGATTAATCAGTTTATTTCAGGCAATGTAGGTGAATAAAATACATCATTGATGCTAGCAGTTTGAAGCCAACAGAAAACTATTATGAAAAGCAAAATCAACATACCTCAGATGGGCCCAACAGCTATCAAAACAATAAGGGACATGGGACACCTGAAATATGAAGATACACGTTAATTATTGGGTGATTCAATCAAGAGAGTTTTACGAACAACTTAGTTAACAGGGCAACTTCAGGTTATTCTAGATGATTAATCAGTATTTTTCAGGCAATGTAGGTGAATAAAAGTACATCATCAGATGCCAAAAGCAAGAAACATATCAGATTAACATGCCAATGAAACAAAATGCTCACCCTTTAGAAGAAACAATCCAAACTGAGTCTTTGTGAGCCTAAAACAGAAGAATGAAATTCAATTTCATGAATTTAAAACCAAGTAAAAAATGACAATAATTCTGCAACACCAGTGCATCTTCAGGTTATTCGAAATTTAATTAATCATATATTTCAGGCAATGTAGGTGAATAAGAAACATCATGAGACGCTTATAATAAGTAGTAGTTCAAATAACCAACCCACCATGAAACTTGCTGCTTCACTGAAAGAGCCGAAACAGTCTCAAAGATTATCTTGTTCAATGCAGTTAGAGCCACCCCTAGCTAAGACCGTGAATGAAAGGCCAGACCAAACTGAGAGTGCTCACAAGCCATTCAATTCTGAAAGGAAAGAGATACATTTTAGGATGACAGACATGAAAATATATGGAACAATACTTACTCAAACAGATGATCTAAAATCGGTAAAACACAGTAATCAAGAAAACGCAAGCGAATTCAGTGTTCCCTGCATCAGGGTCTTTTTATTGGCCATTCAAAGCATGGTCTTTAAAGTCTCTTTAGTCACAGTTCACTGGAAGCCATAGCTCTCAATGATCTTCTGGCTTGGAGCAATCTTGGCAGCAACAGCCTTCTTTGCTTTTTCACGCAATTTCTAATGGAAAAGAGAAAGTAAAGAATCTGATTGGCAACACCTAGATGCACTTACATTGTCAGCCACTTTCACTTTGTGGAATTGAGCTGCCTTGACTTTCCTGCGGGCCTCCAGAGTAGCAACAACTCCCTGGTATTTCCAGCCGACCTCCGAGGACAGACGGCCAATGCTGCAGAAGGGACGACGGCTCTTCAGACGCAGTACCTTGAGTGCAGAGGGAACAACAACGCGCTTCTGCTTGTCATATGGGGGTGGGATGCCCTCGAAGACCTTCAGGCGACCAAGAGCCTCACGTCCACGGTGCTGTTTGTGGGGCAGCATGCCTGCAGAGGTGGAATTATAACTTTTGCACATACAGATTAAAAATGACATTATTTCTTAATCTTCAAAACAATAAGTCATGGCATTAACCCTTATAAAATGGAAGACAAACCTCTGACAACACGGTAGAAGATCTTGCTGGGAGCACGGAAGTGGAATGGGCCACGGGAGGGGTTTGTGTTCATCCTCTTGCGAAGGTAAGCCAGGTACTTCACTGAAAAAGAGCAGCACTAATGTATAACTGGATGTAATACTATCATAGAAGGCTAATCAAGAAAAGATTTCCTTCAACTGTCTTAATAAGGTGCTCTTATTATTTTTTTGTCAGCCAATGTAGGTAATATGGAAGTCATGAGGTATTCTAAAATAAGCAATGATGCACTCACGCTTGTTCCTGTAGAAGGTACCAGAAATATTGATTCCCTCACATCTCACAATCACAACGCGTTGACCTGAAATAATGTCCAGCATGAAATACCTGATAACCAGACAAAAAATAAAAACATACCTTGCAACAGTGATTTGGCCACAAGGGTAGCGAGCCTACCCATAAGGTGACCCCTACCATCAATGAGAATAGGCTGTAAATGAAAGAATAACAATGAAATAACTTTAATAAGGAAATAAGTTGATGACTATGAGGATAGTTCAACTGACAAGAGTTGTTACTGGGAACACATGGCGCAAGTTTTTACATTCAAAAATTCAACGCAAAGCTTCAAAACCTAGAGTTTTCAGGTCAGACTTGTAGAGTTGATATATGCACTGGATAAGGCGCATAATCGGGAATGGAAATTGGAACCTTCATTTATGATTTACGGAGGATTTCCATGTGACAATATGAATATTTAACTTTAACTCTAAGTGTCTGAGTGCGACAATAGCGAATCGACCAAGCATTCAAATTGAAAGGGACAAAATGATAAGGCCATGTGTAGGTCAAATGATGTTAACTGCATCTGAGGATAGTGATTTGAGACGAATAAGATAACCAAACACGACAACAAAACTGAACTCACAACGTTGTCGTTGCATTGCGAGATAGCGGAACACGAACATGTTGCCGGGGAGGTAAAATTCGAAGTACTGGCTCAATCGAGCTGAATGAAAATTTCACACACAGCACAAATAACATAACATGTATTCTAAATTCATTTACTCAAACTATTTGAGCCCTAATGTCTAAATAAATCGAGATTATTGTCAACATTTCCAACCTTCGTCTGAAAACCCATGATGACCGGAAAAAGAAAGAACGTGGGGTCTACACTTCCGCTTGCAGAGCGTTCAACGGAAGTCATGCGCGAAGCCATCTAGTGGTCAAAGTTAAAATCATGACGCATGACTTTTGCAATCATAGCGTTACCGACCAAGTTTCGCGGCATCATTTGAATGATGAATGAATCTGTGACACGTGGTGTTGTTGATGCATGTTGTGGTATTGTTCATTGAATGACAATTTTTTTTAACATAATTATGTGAGGCAACACGACAAAACCCCGGATATATCGCGCAGCGTACGGTACAGCAGCGCTAGAGGCGATTTTGATAAATAATTGATAGCTAGAGCAATGTTTGACGTTTTTGAGATTCTTGACTTAATCGGTGCAGAATTCGGTTTTCTACAACCTACATGATGGTATATGCCTTACATCCCAAGATCCCAATGCAAGCGCATCAATTATTGTTTTGATTGAAGCTCTAATACTATGCTCATTTTCAATTGTCAGCAACTCGGCTGTCTCGCATCGCCCCAAAATGATCTGCATATCATTATAAAAGGTGCCTCTCTACTTTCTGAAAATATTAATTTGGACTAGATTCATTCCCAACCTGACTTTTTCTTTTCTCAGAGTACGCATTTTTGCGTTATCTAACTTCAAATAGGCACAGCTCTGTGACCAGTCAACACATTTCTTTATAACAACCACCAAAATGTCCAGTTTCACAATCCCTATCAGATGATAATATGTTTTTTGTAAGTTTCCCCCCTTTTTTTTCTGCTTCCGCGTTCTTTAATTGGTACAATAAAACATGGAAGGGAACAATTCCAAAGGATGCAGCCATACAAGGCCGAATTTATCGCTTGCTCAGATAAGGGCAGAGTTTCTGTAGAACTAGTTCCATAAGATGTATTCAAGGATCAAGCTGAATTCGTTAGCATCTCTTACGCATATACGGGCGGGTTATACATAGGGCTTACCGGTATGGTAGGCCTGCTGGAGTAGCTGTGGGTTATTAATTAATTATTATGTAATGCAGATGCATACTGTTGTACAAAATAATTATTCATCCTTCGAATTGTTCGTTTCATGACCCGGAAATCTCTATACTGGCGGTATTATTTTGTCTATGACAAAGAATCAAGGTATTTTTATGACTCATCCAAAAGGGTCACATTCAATAACATTTAGTTCTAAATTCCAAGCTGAATTTATGCGAATTCCAAGAGATGTAACCGATGCTGGAGATGCACAGTGCCATTGAAAATCGTTGAAATCGTTAACGTAGAGTAGGCCTAGATAGCTGGCTCACAAAGCTAATAAACCACGAACTCATTATACGATAACAAGGGTAATCCGGGGCATTGTTCATTTTATGGAGATGATGCATGGGCAATCAACCATGACAACGGTCACCCCTACGGTGAGTCCAATAACGGACCCTACCAGAAACGTCCTTATGAGAGTGCCTAATTAAAAATAAGGTTGAGTTCTCTCTCTCTCTCAAAAAAAAAAAAAAAAAAAAGAAAAAAAAAAAAGAAAAAAGAAAGAACACTTGTCGATATTAATTATTTCTTACAATATATACTTAGGTGCAAAAGAAACGCAACAATCTATAATTGGTTTAAAGGGATGGGGAACTAAATTTTAAGTGCTGTTCTATTGACTCATAGCACCAATTGATAGCATTCCGTGCCAAGAACACCATGCCTGGATGCAAGCGTAAGGAAATAATGCATTCCGAATATCGGGTTAGCATTGCGCCTATGGGAGAATGGCTTCCATTGCAAAGTATAGGAGGCAAACGTCAGCTGAGGGCTTGCCGTGATTGGTCCCGTTCCCCTCGTGAAGCTATCGATTTCAGCCAATCAGAGCAGAGCATCTTCGCCATAAAAGGACATCTTTGTTGTTTACGAAACGAAAGCGTCAGTATTGCGCATGCCTGGTGCACTCTGGCTGACCTTTTTACTGTTTCAGAATGAGAAACCATGGTAGGTGTCCTAGAAAATTGCTTGTTAAAATAAGAAAAATAGCATTTTTTTTTTTTCGCGCCTGACTGGTGGCAAAATGATTATTCTATCTATTTCCGAAAAGAAAATAAAAAAATATCCAGGGGTTTAGTCGCAGGACACGCTGATATAACGAGGCCCATTGTAAAAAGATGGGGAACTCGGTGTTTCATGACAGCCTCTGACGTCACGCCTAATTAGCAATACATCTACCGCAAAATCGTTAGCGATGATATTCTTTGTGTGGGCCAGGCATAGGAATCATTTTTGGTGTATCAAATAACGACCCAAAGTCCATTTTTAACCAGTTCTCCCTCTCTTTAATAATTACTTAATCCAAGTTTGGGTCTACAACAATATTTTACAGGGTGCACAAGTCTATTCTCTTCATTTTCAAATTATTCGCGATCAAGAATTGATTTTCTTTCGTAGCCAATCCGTAAATCCTGGCAAACATTATTCCGAGTACTCCCATGACAAGATGTCTTTGATAGACAATGAAATTAACTGGAACGATACTCCAACGACTGCTTTACTCAAAAGCAATCAGACTTTTGAAAAATTTGCACTCTGGGAAGGCCGACGGATTCCTTAAGAGTAGTATCCAGAAGCCTTCTGGAGCGTCGGGTTAATCCAAGAGCCACAAATCACCAAATCGGAGACAGTGGCTTAGATCCCCATAAAAGACCCCAAATCCGGGTTAAGAATATCCGGAGATCCGACAATTACAGCAAAGTAATCCTCACCCATACCTTACTATATGGTAATCGCAGACTTCTTGAAGAAGGAAAATGAACTTATGGCATTGTCATTGTTGGCACATTCCCCAATTTGTCATTAAATGAACATTTATGGGATAAACTGAAGTCAATAATTCCTCACCGCCTCCCGTCTCTCCACAGTATAATAGAGCTGATTCAAGGCTGTAACAACATCCCACGAGGCAGTGTTTATAGTCTCAACGAGAAATTTGGCCCAAAATCCTCTCATGCGTTATTGGCGTGTGAGTCAGAGGACAGAGAATATCCGGCCATGAAAATCAAATATTTTTATTTTGACCCCTAGTCGATTGTTCCTCCAATTAAACCAAATTAATTCCATTTGTTTTCTTTAAAATTTCAGGAATAATTTTTATGTGCGCAAATGATTCGTGTCTATGCAATGCAAATCCGGAATATGGTGGTTGCATAACCAAGGAGTTGTGCTTCTTTTGCACCTAATATACATGTAGCAATTGTGTCAACATTAACAATTTAATGACACCTTATAATTACAGTACGTGTATAAAGAAGCCAAAACCAAATTTTTCCATAAAAAAAAAAAAATCAATTAACTGAATGATTTTCAATCCATATTCCAAGCAACTGTTAAATTAGGGATACATATTACTCTTTTAACCTGGACAATTTAGATCACATGCCATCATTTGGAAATTTCCATAATTTTCATCAGATTAAAAAAATCTATTATTAAAACAAGCATTGGTAGTATTTGCTATATACTTAACAGGAAGGCTTCCCTGCATTCTAGCCAAATTTCAGCATTCGGTGCGTTATGGTCTCGTACATGATGCATAACAAGTTGACTGAACAAACCAATCCTGTCCATGTTTCCTTAGTTTTTATTTTGGCTAAGCTGTATTAAACAGAAAATACAGCCAATTCTTATGAATTTCTAGATACAAGTAAACATGAAGAAAAATTACAAACAAAAAAGTTGATATAATATTATAAGGTTGGCACATGCGGTAAGGGTTCCCCTTGACCAATTAACATGCAATCATCCAGACATACAAGGTCAACATCCAGAGGGTCACATAAAAAAACGCATTAAAATATCTGAAAATAAGTTTTAGTAGAACTTAAAACAAAAATTTACAACAGAAACAGATTGAAGTGGGACGTTCAATCCGAGTAAGCACTCATTTGTAATGGATATCATTCCTGATCAATAATTATAATGCTTAGATGTTCATCAGTCCAACATCAAGAATGCAAATGGATTACATGCAAAATGATTCAAGCTCTCTCTTCATCAGAGAAAGCAAATTAGCCAATTCACAGAAACATGTCATCGAAATCACACAGAATTACGGATCGAAATGCGAGCATTGTAGACTTAGTTGGACGCGGCGACTTTGCCCTCTCCATCTCCTCCTGGGGAATCATTCTTCACTTTGTAATCCTGCAGAGCAGCTCTGATGGCATCTTCAGCCAGCACTGAGAACATTATGATTTAAATTGCAGCCAGGAAAGTTAATGACAGAACTCACTAGAACAGTGCAGCTTGACTGGAGGAAGGCAGAGCTCCTTTGCGATTTGTGTATTTTTAATTGAAGAAGCTTCATCGAGCTATGCAGGGAAAAACACAGTAAAAGATTTCTTGAATAATAATCTGATAACAATACCGTTTTTCCCTTGACCCATTCTGTGGCCAGAGAGCTGGAAGCAATCGCAGAACCACAGCCGAAAGTCTTGAACTTGGCGTCAATGATTTTTCCGTCGTCATCCACTTTGATCTGCCATGCACAAAAGAGACATAAGGTGATTCAATCTTCACTATTTCCAAAATGAAAAACTTACCTGAAGTTTCATGACATCCCCACAAGCAGGAGCCCCAACAAGTCCAGTGCCGACGTTCTTGTCTTTCTTGTTCATTGAGCCCACATTGCGGGGATTCTCATAATGATCAATCACCTGCGAATAATATCACACATGAATTGAAACATTATAGGATGGGGAGAAGAAATGGAAGGTCATTGAAAAGAAGATCGTAATATCAGCCTTTATTACTAATAGAGTACTTCTAATTTAATTATATCTAAAATTAGGTCAAGTTGAAACTCACATTTTTGTGATAGCAGGCGACGGGAACGCCATTCTTCACAAGAGAAAGCTGCCGGAGAGGTCCACTGACAGAGCGAAACAGCGACATGATAATGCTATATGCTTAATAAACAGGAAATAGATGTTCTTGTGCAAGAGAAAGTCAATGACGCCTTATGTAAAATCAGATGCTGTAAACAAGGTGGCCATTCGGTTCCCAGAGGTCAAGGACGAATGTTAAGGGCCATTTGTATTGTAACTACACACTGACGAATTTAATTATCAACTGATCGAATGACTTGTATTGAAGTATATCGTAAGCACCTTAATTCGGTGATGTTATGAAATGATGGCAAATTATTGCTTTTAGATTAAATTTCATCTTTATTGAATTGACCACGAACTATTATAAAATTGTGTAAGATGTACAGATTCAGACATGGTGTAGTTTTGCTACTCCACGTTATGATGATGACAACGTTATGATAAACAGCAAAGCTGTCAAAAGTTTGCAGTGAAGTAATGTAATCTGATTTCTCGTACTATTATTTACTGTGATTAACGAGCAACATTACTTTAGGTTTATTCAATTTGTTATCATTCACGGCTTGTGTGAACTAAAGATGTCAGCCCGTGATACTTGCCAATATACTAATCACAGACAATTTTTTTTTTATAATTGTTATACTATATAATATAGTACTTATTGTGGATATCTATAGTTAATAGTATAGGTTAACACATATAAATCGGGCGATGTCTGCGTACCCCTCGGTCTCGCTGTAGTATGTCAGCTAGGTATAGGTATACTTAGCTGACAAACTTAATGATACTACAGCGAGACAGCTAGGGGTACGAAAACCTCGCCCGATTTATCTGTGCTAAGGTATAATCTGATACTACTATAGGCCGTAATTTAGTGTTTTATTTCATCATATCATTCATTTTATGTGGTACTCAAAATATTAATATATTTTCCTGATCATTGGGTCACATACTATGATACTGTCAAGCCAATTCGCGGCGGATGACTATTGCGATCTGCTGTTATCTTTGCAAGTGAATTGAGATTTTGTAGAACTAAGCCTTATGGCCTACTAAGACCTGAATCATCATGGTTCCTTTGTTTTTTTTTTTTATATTTTTACCTGTTGGCTCGCTTTCAACGCTTACGTGAATAAACAGAGAGGCAGGATTATATAAATGAAGGGGTCGTTCATTTCGGTACATACACGCGGACTTCACCTCATGCGCTAAACCACGCTGGGGCCATTTCTACAACAATGAATCTCTGAATGCTCCCCAGGCTGGCATAATGTGCGTCATTGTATGGCAATGCCATTGTAGTTCTTCCAAATACAGAGACGAGGACTTTACTACTATATCTTTTATTATAACACACACCACTTAAATACGCTACAGCATTTGATGAACTCAAATGAACATGTTGAAATGAAATGACGAATGTTGAGCTGCTCGGATCCGCCACACCATCATGCTTTATCGGTACATGTGTGTCGAATCAAACGTAGCGAGCAAACCATGATTCATGTCTCAGGCCATAAGACTCTTACTTACTATTGTCTTAGAGTTAGATGAAGAGTATAGTTTAGAATTTTTTTTGTCTTACAGACCGGTATGGATAATTCTGATGAAGATTTTGTGGTGAACGTGAAGCTTTCACCTGACCGTAGCATTGAGTTGCATGTAGACCCCAATTGGAATGTGCGTCAATTGAAGGAAGCAATCCACAGGGAGAAGCAGATCAACATTTCGTCTGATGAAATGTCCGTCTTATTTCAAGGACATGCGCTGGTCAACACAGAGTCACTGAAGGTATACATTTTTATAGGATAAATTCTGGAACAATTATTAAGTGATTTTTTCTTAAACTTTCAGAACCTTGATTTGGGTAATTTCAGCTTCCTTCATGTGGTGAAATCAAAGAAACCAAGAACAGGACAAGCCAATGAGGTGAACATCCCTGATGCATCTCTGCCTATTGGTAGGCAAAACATCTTGAGTGCATGGCATCTATTTCAATTACAACCTATACATCTAATTAGAGGCATACCAGCTCAGTAACTACTTTGTGTACTGCAAGACTAAATGCTTCAGGGTTTGTCCGGCTAAACTTCGAGTGAGATGTGATGCTTGCCATCAAGGGACATTTGTTGTGGAACAGGTTGGGAAATATATTTCAGTTCAATATTTATATCTCATAAAATTCCCAGGGGCCAAATAAATGGTCTGATGTTCTAGAGAAGGAGCAGATTGGAGGGGAGTGCCAAACAGAGTCATGCAAAGGAAAATATGCGGTTAGGTTGCTTTAGCCTAAAAGCTGAGAAAGTTTCCTATAATGCTAGGTTCATTGTAGGAATTTTACTTCAAATGCACTGGTCATCAAACTGAGGAACATGAAGGGACAGTGCCTCTACCACTTATTCAGAGGAACACGTCAAGAGTTGAATGTCTTGGATGTGGGGATGTGACGTGAGTACTGAGTTATGTGCAATCGTGGATATGTATGTCGTCTCTGTAGGAAAGAGGTTTTGGTGTTCCCTTGTGAAATGGGTCACTGCATTTGTTTGGAATGCTTCAAAGAATTTGGCAACGTTGCTCTCAGTCATCGGGATTTTGTGAATACCCCGGAGTATGGCTTTACAATCGGTTGTCCAAGTATGATTATTTATGATGATTTGAATTTCTAGTTTAATTAGATGATCTCATCAGATAAATGTATGAATTCCTTCCTTGATGATGCACATTATTTCCGCATTCTGGGTGATGCTTCGGTATGTGCTTCAGAAGAATACATTTTTGTTTGATGTCATTTGCTATTGCAGTATGAGCGGTATCAGAGATTGGCTACAGAATTGTGCATTTTGCAGAGCGGTGGGGTGCTGTGTCCTTCTCCTGGATGTGAGAATGCTTTTATTCCAGATGATGACATTAATGATATTCGCTGTGATCATTGCAATGTATGAATGCTGCTTTTTGTTAAAGTTTTGCATATTTGTATCTGTTCCTTAATTCAGAATTACTTCTGTCGCTTGTGCCATATGCAGCCTCATCAGGGCGAGTGCTCATCATCAGCCACCGCTTCGGCTTCCCAGGTATGTTTCTCTGTGTTGTATGAATCATTCTTTGATCTGTGTAACCCAGCAATTCACTGTGGATCCTATGAGGTCGGAAAGGGCAAGATGGGACAGAGCTGCCAGGCAGAAAATCCTTGAGATCTCCAAGCCATGTCCACAATGCAAAAGTCCAACTGAAAAGTCAGGTGAGGAATATGAAAACAGGATATTGCATTGGTTATAATCATGTGAGGTTATTACAGATGGCTGTAACCACATGACATGCATTGCTTTGGATCTCCGTTCTGGCCAAAAGTGTGGTTTCCAGTGGTGCTGGGTTTGTGTGAAGGAGTGGACCCGCGTGTGTCAGGGAACACACTGGTTTCCAAATTCATGATGGGAAAATAAAACTATGAACCGAATGGTGTGGTTCCAAGCATAGGAGATGGGTTGTTAGTAGTGGTTGGTTATCTGTTCAGTGTTTTGTACTATTTGCAACAGTGTTTCTCACCTATTTCACGGACATTTTATATTTGAATTGAGTAAATTACCTAAAAAGAAGAAGTTTTAATTAGTATCAAAAAGTCTTTATTGAAAAAAAAAGTTATCAACACCCAACAGAAGTGAACAATAATAAAAAAACCGCCACAATAAGGAAGAGTAAAGGATTGCAGTAGGGAAATGCAAAAAACCATTTGATTTCTCAATTTGCAACCATTTATATTATTATGCATAACCACTCCATGGTGATCCAAAGCTGTACGGTGAGTATGGAGTGCCATAAATTGGTCTAGCCATAGATCCAAGGCTCAGATTGGATGCTGTGAGCGCGTATGGGGATTCATTGGAGGGCAGAGGGATGGCAGGCAGACGTGGTGAGGGAAGCGCCCTACGTGGCATTGGGTAATCGTAAGTCCTTTGTCTTATTGGGGAAACACGTTCTACTGGCATCTTCCGTGGTCTGCGTCCCAGGCGCTTCAGGGGCCTCAACCGCCTGCTTCTTCGTCGTGGACTTCTGCGCCTGGACGGGTAATCGTCCTCTCGGCGTCTGTACGAGTAATCATCTTCGCGGCGTCTTGGGTCTTTGTATCGGTCATCGTAATAATCTTCTTCATACGGGTCCTGTTTCGGAGGAAATCTGTGCAAATTGTCCACATGAAGCAAAAGGTACGAACCTCTTCGAAATGTGCACAGCAACAAACGAATATGGTAGCGATGGTTGAAACGATCCAGAGAATTAACCCGGCTCCGGTGCATAGTGATGGAAGCAGGATTTTAGCGAAGTCATACAGCACGAAATTGCCATCTTCCATTGAGTAGAAAATGTCGAGACCCTGGAGAAGGAAAGAAAAATCGTTCTCATGTGCGATCAACAGAGTTAATTTTTCTCACGTATACTACTTCGAGGACACCGAGAGCAAGCATTGCAGGGCCAGCGATCAACGATCCAACGACCACAAACACACCAAACAAATCCCTCTGCAAAACATGAGAACGGATGCATGGTTAAATGAATGAGGAGGAAACTTACGTTGAATTTAAGGTTGAACGCCTCAGGTGTCAACAAACGCCAACCAATCACACCGGTCGCTATGAACTGCAAGAAATGTGTTCGCATTATTGTTTGTAATATTCCACACACCATGCAGGAGGTCGATAGCTGGCCATGATTATTATCTACTCATTCTACTGCATATACTGTGCATCATGCATGTAGGCGTATGCACCTACATGTACATGTGTATTTATTTATGACAAAAATATTGATAAAACACAGAATGTTAGCATTGCACAGACAATTATGCCGCCCCAAATTCCAGAGGCTGTCCAAGTCCACACGAGGATGCTGTTGGAGCATGGCTCATTGTCGAACTGTGCGTTATCGCATCCTGACGTGTACTTGGCTGCTGTGTAGATGACGTCACCAAAGCCGATTGCTAGGGCGAAGATGCCAACGAGGATGAGCACAAGTGAGCTGAAGCGAATGGTTCGAAAGGGAAAATCTTCTGCAAAGCACGAGTCTCATGTTAGCAAGGTTCATTGGGGGCTCAAGGGTCAAACCTTTGGGTTCTCGCTGATCCCGCGGATCGCGCATCATGTTGAGGCTTTCGTGGGAGCCTAAACCAGAGACACTGAAAGAGATGCACACTATTAGGCCTATACAAGCATCATGAAATCGCCATCCATTCAGTTTATGTATATCTAGGTAAAAGGTGAGGTAGGTATTGGTCCCATGGCAACTGAAAGATGTCGCTGTCGGGGTGGTGGTGATCCCACCATATCAGTAGGCTAGCATGATCAAGGCGGTGCCTTTCTCCTCTCCTTTGCCGCTTATAATATCTTGCCCGACGTACCAAGTGTCGTGTAGGGCCTAATGTACATTACCTCCGCGGCGCAAACGAGCACATGTCGATTTTTCTCGTGTTGTTCATTTCATTCTTTGCATAACATAAAAACGAACCAGATGGTCCTGGATTTCCGCAGTCATAGTCTTAGGTTATTTGTCGGCTTCCTAAACAAGGTAGCCATACACTGCTGGGTGGACAGGGTTTCAGACCGAGGCGCTAACCCCGGAACACCGGCCGTCAGCCCAGCAGTCGAGAGCTCAAAGAAAAGAAAAACCCAATCAACGACCATAACAAGAAGAAAAAGAAGAAAGGACTTCTTAGAATTGAATGTTTGGATTTCAGGGTCACAAACGCCATTACGATCTGGTTGAATGAGTGAGATATACATCTACCAGGACACGAGTTTAGGACACGGTTAAATACTTAAAGGTCAGATTCCACCGCATAAAATCGTTCAAGGCCAAACTAAACAACAGGTATATTGAATTGTGTGCATTATATTTATGTAAGTCTGGATTTAGATTAATGAAAACCTTTTCATGTATACATAGCTTTATACGGTATGCTGAATAGGGATTAGCACGTGCACTCGAGCGTGTCTAAGCCCTCCACTGATTTTTCCCCGTATCAGTGGCCTACTTGAGATTGAAACACTGCAAAAGTTGGAGACAAGAGGCAACTGAACCACAAGCAGAATAACATATGTCAATGAGTCCGATTCTTGGACAATGTACAATTAAACTGGCGAATTAACTTAGGTCTGGTCAGTCTACACTTTACAGCAGCGCTGACTTATTATTTTCAATAAGCACACCATGCAGCGCAGTGCATCGCGCTTGCATGCCGCGACGGAACACCCCACTATAGTGCTCCCCTCCAATTCCAAAATAGCAACTTCAGAAAAAAACTCTGAAATCAACAATAGGAATGCCATAATCTGGAACTCACTCCCGAGACGCATCATTCAAAGTCCTTCAATATTCCTGTTCTTGTAGAATCTTTCAAGATAAATCTAGAAAACCTATGAAAAAAATTCAGCCTGTGTAATACCACTACATGTACATAGAAACAATGACCCCCGCGCATCCATAACGCATAAAAATATTTACCTCTGATTCCTCAAGAAGCTAATTAGATTAGGCTGAGAACTGCCATTAGTATCGTTTATAATAAATAAGCATACCGAATTTTGATCGAATTGATTGAGCACCATGAACGATTCTGATGCTGCTATGAATACTACAATGTCTATAGAATATAATAATATCTGCTACGTACATGTATAGGCCTACATATTTTAAATTCACAATATAGTAATTGCACAATGGCCAGAGTATCCTCGATTCAGATACCTAGCTTGCGTATACTTAGAACCTGCATATTTATCATTATTATTTAATAATAAAAATTGAAAATATATAAATATATATTATGCTATTAACTATTACAAGTGAACCACTATTACGACTGAACAGCATGATATTATTAGGCCTATATTCATGTGATCAGCGTAAATATTGCCCATACATTTTGATATTTTTTTGGGGAATAATGGCCAAATAACCAATGATTATGGTCTCATGTTATGATTATAAGCCAACAAATAAATTGCATGGATCTTTATTCTTAATTACTGTTGGACGCATGGCTAACTTAATTAAAACCCGCTTCTGACATTTCCTCCGATCCACATACATGTGTATTGCTCATAATGATCGAACTTCAACTTACCTGGACTTAATTAAGCCGAACTTGTGCTAATCCCCTCGGAGGTCACTCAATGAATCCAACAGAGAAGTAACAACATCCACCCAAAACAGCTCACGAGAGCGATCTACACTCACCCTCGTCACAGTTGAGCGGCACCGTCACGCGTGGTTGGAGATGCGCTCACGTTATCATTTATATAACGACGAAGTATAAGAGACCCCACCCGGCGGCCCAATGTGAAAAGAGCGTCATTTGAAGACCATAAAGATGCTAGAGTTAAGGGCGAACATCGCACGCATCAGAGATTTGGATAACACATCAAATATTTCTTTTGGGCGTTTTGAACTGAAACTTCTATAAAGCATTTTGAGTTTTTCTTAGACTTCTACAAACAATACGTGCATAAACCAATGTATATATATGTAGGCCTACATAATATAAGATGTGCCGCGAAAGAGATAATGATCTTATGAAATGTCACATTTAACAAAGGATGCTTTCTGTGTTATTTCATACTTTTTCAAGTAATTTCATGTTTTCATCACCAGAAGGTTTCAAAATACAGTATTTCGCACAAACTAATCCCCGGATTCCACAAAAGACCACGGCCGATGTATTACACAACTCTTCAAATTAGGAATCGACCACCGTTGGGCGCATTGCTCGATTTCATTCCTTTGATGTCGATGGATTTATCAGGTGGATCCATAGATTTGGTGATAAGCTTAATTATATACACACACAGATTCGACATCGCTCGTGAAAAGCAACCCTTATACATGTACGTATAGCCCGTTGCCATGGCAACCATGTCATCCGCTGACGCGATTACTAGTATCACAGATTCCGGTTTTGGCGAACCAATCACACTCAAATTTTGCACGAAGTAATACTATTTTAAAAAATTTGGGCTCGGTTTCATCTTTTCTGTATTTTTATTTACAGTATGAATTTTATGTCGGATAGACGTGTATTTTTCATTCGTTAACTTATGATTCCAATTTGTCACCAATTAATGAACATTTATGAAATAACGTGAATTCCTCATCACCTCCCGTCTCTCCACCATAGCAGAAAACTGATTCAAGGCTGTAACAATATATCCCACAGGGCATGGTTGAGAGTCTCACCGAGAAATGTGGCCCAAAAATCCTCTAGCTCATTTGTTATATATATATACCATTTATTGCGTAAATTCTTGATTTACAATAATTTTAATAAAAATAAAATGAAAATGAAGTGTGAAAGGAAGAAGAAAGTGAAACAAAGTGAGACAAAAGGGAAAGGAGAGAAAAAAAAAAAAAAAAAAAAAAGTCACAAATAGTCATTGCTACAACACATGTGTTTGAGAAGATCGGTAGCTTCTGTTGGGTTTATTGGCGATATCAAGCTACCTTCTCTAATTTTCATTAATTCTATAACAGAGCTGGCACAGCAGAGACTCTCCTGATCTGTGGTCGCCTCACAAAATTCAGACAATCTTTTTCGTATCGAGTGATTATCGATCAGATTGTTTAACTGGTCATAATTAATATTTACAAACGACATGAGTTGCCTTAAGTTGCAAGCAACACTAGACGAGCTAAAGGGGAGCAGGCGTGTGCACAAGCTGACTATGTGGTTCGTACTTGTGGTACATCCGACATAAAAAGATTGGAAGCGGAAAAACAATTGGTGCCTTGGTTCTGGTTTCAGTACTATCAGATGAAGAATCTTGGAACGGGTCCGATAGGGTAGGTCCAACAAGCGTCGTACACATTTACGCCAACAAACAACGAAGCCATTGATAGTCCTAGGGGAGAAATCCCAGAAAGAGCAACCTAA
>KB306105.1:345709-358229 GCA_000328365.1 Capitella teleta | reverse complement strand
AATCGCTCGAGGAGGGTTTCGATATATACGCAAAAGAGCATGGGTGAAAGCACGCCTCCTTGCTTTACACCGTTTGTTACAGGAAACGAATCTGACGTCACACTCTGCCATCGGACAACAAGCGACTGATTGACATACATACAAAGTAATAATTTAGCGGTTGCATTACACATGCTCCGATCCACAAGAAGACGAAACAATTTCGTGTAGTGAACCCTGTCAAACGCTTTCGTCGCATCTAACAAAGTAACATAGACAGATGAGCCACCTCGCATATAAAAATCGACCACTTCATTCAAAACGAACGTGCATTGCGTCGTACTGTGAGTGCGTTTAAACCCAAACTGAAGATCACACGAGCTTAGAACATCTGCATGCTTCACTAAAATAACATTATCAAGGCACTTTCCCACAATGCTGCTGATGGCAATCGATCGGTAATTACTGGCACTATTCATAGATTTCTTCCTGTTCTTTGGTATGGGGGCCAACACAGAGCGTGACATAACTGAACTCACATCCAGATGGATCAGCATAGCATTCAAAAAGAGAGACAAATGGACATATAATTATGGGCAGCCATGAATGAAATGATCTGACATTAACTGCGGACAGGCATCAGATTTACCTGGTTTCAGTTTACGAACGGCAAACTCAATATCACGTGGGCTGATCACGTGATCACAGTAACATAAGCCTACTTTACATGTGCGATCTACTCCTGCAGAAAGTTCGCGCTGGAGTTCCTCGAGTTCACTCTGATCAGAAGGCACAGACTGATACAGATGCTCATATTGGGGTGAGTCAGAGGATTGGGAATATTTGACCACGAAAATCGAACATTTGTATTTTGACCCCTTGACCTCCAATAAAACCAGGTTAATTCTTTTTGTTTTCTTTGAAATTTCAGGAGTTGTGTTAAATGACGAAAAGGAAGAACAATATTAACTTCAACTAACAATACTTTTGACTTTTAGTACTAAGGTATCTTGTAAGTAGGCTATACATGCAATAAAGTGCACGAAACACCATATTATATGCATCCTCTTTAGTTCTTTTGCACACTTTTATATTAATGGTTCTGCCCCCCTCACAACTATATAATGCTCGTGATACAGTAAAATGAATAAATGCACTCGCATAAAGACGCTTTGAGCTTTTTGCCCTTAACCAAAAGTTACGCACATTCGAAAGCAGAAAAGTGACTCCCACTGTTTTTAGTAAGACACTGTCCTTGGCGCCGTTGTTTGATGTACAATTCAGCGTATTTGTTCATGCTTTGTAAATCATGCTGCTCGGTTGCATATTATCAATTATGGTATCTAATTTTCCTTTTGTATTGTTCATTATTTTGTTTGTAACTCTGTACATACAACATATGTAAATGAGCAATTTCCTAACATATAGTGGCGAACCTACAAACGTGTCTGTGAGACGATATAACAAGTTGACGGAGAAAATTAATAAGCAAAGTTGCCAACTAGTATTTTATCGGGTCGTCTCAACACACGTGTCCGAGTCTCCATAAGAGCCGGAGCAGGATGCTTCTTAGCTTTTGCGTCGGCGCCAGGACACGGTGACATATATACACGTTCGGTTAATTCTCATCTGTTCATCGACTCTACTACCTCCGCGCCGTTGCTTTCTGCCGCTTCTTCATCGGCTCACAGGCACTTCGTCTCCTCATCAGCACTCAACCAACAACCCAGTGCGTAACACCCTTCGAGATCTCCAACAATCGCCGCCGAGGCGATCCTCGTTTCTTGCAACATACAGCATGCACTATACACGGCCGACCTACGATAGTCTCGACTCATGGCAGTCAAGCTATGACAATACCACTCGCTCATCTCAGTGTGAACGACGATAAACCGCAAGTTTTGTTACTCTGCCGCACAGTTCACTCTCCAGCCTGTTTTTGACCAGTGACAAGTACTGACAACTCAATTGGCACCACAGAACATATGATTGGCACCGTGAACCGCATAAACATTGGGAGAAGCCATGTGGCGAACCCACAAACGTGCTTGTGAGACGACGTGTTAATTTCTCTTTTGTTGATTTCGTCTATACAAGTTGACGGAGAAATAAAGTTTCCAGAATTGTCGAGTCGTCTCAAGACACGTGTCCTAGTCTCGGTAAATAATATCATTCTAACACAATTGTAACACGATACGTACGTTGGCCACATTGAACAAAACCTAGCTTTTACTTGAAAATAAACTTTTTAACCACCCTGTACATGAATCAGTTGAGTTCAGCACTGCTTGTGGTAACCACAGAACTCTTTAATTCATACTTCAATGGTGGCAACCATGCAATACGAAGGGCTGTCCAGATGATGTCGCTAATGGGTGAGCGCCACACACGAACAGAAATCGTACCAGTTAAAAAAAAAAAAAAAAAAAAAAAAAAAAAAAAAAGTAAAGTGGATTAATAGTCTGGAAATAGTCTGGATTACAGACAATGTCTTCACAATAGTAACACTTTGCTGGTACCCTGGTCAGATACGATATTGTAATAATATTTATTATATTGATTTTGCCAAATGGAACAATGAACTGCGAATGCAAGGCAGGTCGATGTGGTCTGAAATTCAGCAAAGAATATGCAGTCTCCACATTCATTGATTATGCTCACTATCGGAATTTATTAATAATTTTTCTCAGTTAAAATTCTGTTGGTTCTGCATCGTCATTCTGTTATCCATGTGTGTCAAGACTTTGTCACGTCACTTCTTCTTGAGAAGGTCCACTTAATTTAATTACCATGTGGTAGGTATGTGTATATTTTGAAGATAACTATTCTGAACGGACGCAATGCAGACATTGAAATAGAAAATACTGCTTGTAATTACTACAGGCAAATGCGTGATGATGAATTTGGAGGATTTCTACACTCCACGAGTGACTATGTTCTCATGCTTCATGTTTGGGCCGGGCTTACAATCAGTAAGCATAACCAATAATGGAGCATTTCACAACTGTTATTTGCATGTGGATCTCGCACTCATTAAACTCACACGTTATGTAGACGTCTTACGCTCATAACAACACTTCTGTACCAGCTTCAATGCATTTTTCAGATCCAAGAAAACATACATGCAAATACAATTTTTATTGAACAATTACGGTATGATGTTTCATGATAAAATGCTCAATCTCTCCTTTCAAACCAGACAGAACATTGTTCACATTGTAATATTCGGCACATAATATTTTATTGGTCAGTGAAAGCGTTCTGTCGCAGATCGAGGTAAGCCCCCTTCTTCTGTATCTTGATCACTGGGGGCGTGTGAGTGTTTTTCTCTCCTTTCGTCAGAGAATCGTGAGCGTTATGGACGCTGAGATGAAGAGCGCATCCCTTCTCAATCAGCAGTCGCTCGTGCGCTAGAGCCAGTTGGCTGACAACACGTCGCTCCACTTCGTGTTTAATGGATCGCGCTCCATAATGAACGTCATAGCCGTCAGCCAAAACATCCACCACCTGGCGATCCCATGTTAATTCAATGCCATGCTTCTGTTGTGCCTGTCAAAACCAAGACTCGTACACAAGTGCTGCTAAACACAAACATCCAAACCAACTTTGCCAGCCCAAATATCCAACTCCCGAATCACCAATTTTGTGAGCTCAGAGTGTGAAAATGGGAGAAAATAGACAATTTCATTAATGCGACCAAGAAATTCATCCCTGCGGAATTGATACTGTGAATTAAACAGAAATATTAGTCTCACTATAACTGTCCACTGTATTTCTCACTTTTAAAATTGGACGCACAACATTTTCTTTGAATTTTCTTGAAATTGTGACATTTTCATTGAGTTCTAAATCACCTGCCATAATGGAAAAATCAAATAAAATTCCAATAAATTTTGCATGGCTGATGGTGAACTCACTGAGGGTTCCTTGCGATCGCTTTTGATGAACTTCTTCAGCTTCCCTTCGTAATGAAATCGCATGATCAGCAATTTCTTCACTTGCTAAGTTGGATGTCATGATGAAGATGGCATCTTTGCATTCAATTGTCTTCCCTTTGCCATCTGTTAATCGGCCCTGCAAATTATAAACACTGTTAATACGCACAGTACGCAGTCAAATGATGAACTTTATTACCTCGTCGAAGAGTTGCAGCATAATGGTGAGAACATCTGGGTGGGCTTTGTCCACTTCATCAAACAGCACAACCGCATTCGGCTGTTCAGTCAGCTTCTTTGTGAGCTGCCCACCTTCATCATGTCCAACGTAACCAGGAGGTGAGCCAATAAATTTGGCAACCTGCCACAAAATAATGACCAAAAAATAGTGTGAAGTTATATACATCAGAAATAAATTTGTTCATATGAAAGGATTTGGATGAACATGGAACAAACCTCGTGTTTTTCTTGATATTCAGACATATCAATGCGAATGAATCCCTAGAAGAAAATAGTAAATATTACCTAGATCAATTTAGATAGAGATGAGAGTATACTATACCTTTTTAGGGTTTTTATGTAAATAACGAGCTACTTGTTTTGCCAGTTCTGTTTTACCTATAAAAACAACCCAAGCCATCATATTCCGAGGCAGAACTACTCAAGCAGAACTCACCAATTCCAGAAGATCCAAGGAACAGAAAGACAAGAGGATGGTCTTCATCGTACCATCCGTTCTCCTTCCGTCGAATTGCTGCAAACAGCATGAAACTATTTCCAATCGCAATTCAAACTTCGTGCATATACACATATACAATAAAAGGGAAATTAAATGTGCAACAGTGCAAGTATGCAAAGATGACAGTGGGTTGACAAATTAACATCCTCTCATCATTACAGGGTATTTCTTTAATAATTCTAATATAACAACAGGCTTTTATCATGTGATTAGCCACTGTGAGTAAATGAGAGTACAGTATAATCTTGATTATGTCGAATTTCCAGAGACTGTCCAAATAACTTCAAGTTACAAAGCTTTTGAGATATAGTAACATGGATCAAGTATGGAAAGTATGGAAAGAAAAAGTATGGAAAGAAAAAAATGTCCCTAATTAATGCATAATACCATAACACACCAGACCCGTGCTATGGTTACCATGTCACAACGTTCCCTGATTGAAGTTAAAAACGAATGTACGTGCAGAGACAAAATGGTGACCCAACGGCCAACACTGCCCTCCGCTCATTAATATTCCAAAGTTTCTCTAACATTCAACTACACATGAAAAGTTTGCATATTTGAGTTGACTCCAATATAAAGTTATCGAAAGTTACCTATGGGGACAGAAAATGAGTTCGAGTTATAGAGCTTTTCGAGTTATGGGAGTTTGACATATCATTAAAAAATTCAAATGTTCAAAAATTCAATGTGGAGAGACTTGGGGATTCGAAATGGCTTCGAGAGCAATTCGAGTTATGGGAGTTTGGCATATTGAGCTTATACTGTAATATTGCGTACAAATAAGCAGAAGATTGAATAGTGAGTGAACTTCTCAGATTTGCCATTAGGCAATATCTCACCAGATGCCACGGTGGTGATGGCTCCATCCTGGCCAATGATGTTCTCTTTCAGGCGTAATTCCAAAGGAAATTTCCTCCTCTCTTCCGCTTCTTGTTCTTTCCTAATTTGCACAAACTTCCCACTCACACGTTAGGGCCCCCTGCGCATGTACGTATGTATTTCCACTCACCTTGGCCTTCCCTGCATGGAGCATCTCTTTGATGCTTTGCTTGTGTACGTATGCCATCGGGGTGTGGCCTCGATCGTTCTCCTTGGTTGGGTCAGCCCCTGTGAATCATTCAGTTGGTCTGATTTCATTATCGCTTTCGTATTCACCAGCATCCAATAGAATTTGCACCATAGCTTCATCGTCCGTAAGCACAGCATAATGCAGACTGGTGCAACCCTTGAAATTGGCAAATGTTGCATGGTTGTTGAGGCGGTCACTGAACTCATCTTCACGCGTCACCAGAACTGAAGCAAACAGGAAGGTTTTTTGTCCAGGATGATTCATACACATAGCAGCAACAATCCAACATTATAGTAATTTTTATGCATGTATTGTTTAAAAATCAAGTTATTATCAGAAGCTATATAATTGAACAATAAAAATAAGTTTGAACAAACAATGAAACACACTGTCAATTTATCCTTCTTGTCTCTACTTTAATTACTCTTTATAACATTGGACTGAAAATCAGTCTGACTGAAGTTGAGCAATCAGAAGAGTTCAGGACTGCGGTTCCAAAGTTCACTACAGGGCAATTCCTGTTTGATTATTGCATGTACTTGATCACATCATTTAAATGTAATTATTGCAATACAGAGGTCAGCATCTCATATTGGCCAAGATTGGCCAGAAAAGTACTCCCATAGCATAGGCAGCACAACCTGCTTTGAAGTGAAAGGACAGCTCATGTGTTCGCTTGCTAAAGCCAGTTTTGGAAACTAAATTCTAACAGAACAGTTGTCATGCTTCTCTGGAATTGATGAATGATAATCAAGGTGGGTCAAGGTTTTATGTTGTAAAAAATGTGAGCATTCTGATCAATGAATTGGGAGAATGCCTCAGAGCAGGATTTTAATAAAAAGTTAGAGGGGTCCTGGGCTGGAGCCAGAGCCCTTGGGCCACACGATGCTGATCCCTGATGTAATATAATGTGGTATAGTCAGTTTCTTACCATGTAAAGAGTTCATATTTTTATCTTTAGCTGTTTTTATTGCATTTATGAATTCATCTCCTATGTTTGGATCAGCCCCAGCTTCAAGGAGAAGTCTCACAGCTCTGAAACATAACATTGAGAGATAAAACTGATTCGTTCTCAAGCAAAAGAGTTCTTTTGCATACTTCATGTTCTTATTCATAACAGCAACATGCAAAGAAGTCCACCCCAATTCGTGTCTTTCATTGACATTCAAGCCTTGAGACAGAGCTCTGAAAATAAATGTAGTGTTATGCCTAACTTTATATAATGGACGATTATTTGCTCACCTCTGCAGCTGATTCAAGTCGCCTGATTTGGCAGCAGCGAACAATGCATCATCTGCAAAAAGGAATCCAATATAATGTTAAGTTTGTCAGAAATATAATTAGGTGTAAACCCTTGAATGTAGAGAACAAATCCTTCTTGTATCGATGTAAATTCATTAGAACGTGTCAGTACACAATTATGAACTTTCTGTTTATTCGGCCGTTTCCATGGGAATAGAGGAAGCTTTATTGAGTAATATTGATGAAGTGCGACTCTTGATCCATCGGTGCGTTATGATAAGGAGTTGAGCGGTAAGGCAAGGTGCGTTTTGACTCATCATGACGAAATAATCACCAGAAACGGTATGAATGTTAGAAAGGTTATCAATGTTAGGTAACTTGACAACAACAAATTCTCCCCTCAATTCTAAATAATGATGAAGTCGTTGAAAGAGAAAACAAAGAATGGCAATAAACACAAGTTACAAAAAACCCACATTTGTGTTCCTTGTTTGAGCATTCAGTAGGTCTGAACGCGGCGGCTGCGGCAGCTGTCAGTGTCAAACCAGAGCAGACGAAATATTTTCTTCGTTGCGTCAGGCAGGAAATTCGTGACAATGGCCGAATGGATACACCACCAAGATAACTGTTTACTCCCTCCAAAACATTTCGCAGCGTTGGATCAACAAATAACCTCTTTTTATTCAGTAAAGTCTTCGAAAACCGCATGCAATTGATGCAAGCGAATTTCATCACATTCGCCATTATGAAAGTAGAAAGTAGGAGTGAAGAGGACGGAAAACCTAGCCAAGGCACTGTCAGGGAGCATTCATTATCTGTTAGGATGACACTCCGCATTGTTTTAAGCGATTATTATTATTATTATTATTATTATTATTATTATTATTATTATTATTATTATTATTATTATTATTATTATTATTATTATTATTATTATTATTATTATTATTATTATTATTATTATTATTATTATTATTATTATTATGTTTTTAATCAAGCATATCAAGTTTTAGTAAAATAAGTACTAAACCTATTTATGTTATAAGTTATAACGGAATGGTATTTAACTATTCAGTCTCTGCAGTCTGGTACAGTACACACAGGCCTACTTTTTTATGTCAGCTCTCTACGATCTGCACGAACCGAAACCACTTGAATTATTAATGCCCAGAATTCCAGATACAGACCACAGATGAAAGCGGGTGCCAGTCATCCATTTGGAAATAGGAAGCTCATTAGGGGCGAAAACAACATAGCCGGTCTCGAATTTGATATTCCAGGGGACCGAGGCCATAATGGCAATGACCTTTAGCCTCGAACGGCGACGAGTTATTCAAATAATGAAACAAAGAAGCGCTGCTTCTCCCCTATATCGATGAATGAATGTTGGCTTATGACCTGTGTCACACTATGAGTGATAAATATGAACAACTCTGGATACACTTGTTGATTCATTACTAGTGACATTCACACATAAGACGTAATAGTCTACAATGACCTGGATTGACTCAGTATTGGAACATCACCAATCATCATTTTTGGCTGATTGCGTCCATTGCCTTTTCTTGCAACCGGCGATGTCCTTTGGTCAAACACCCGAAGTAATCTAAGGTATAAAGGAAATACACCGGCCATACACAGACCACTGTAACCCGCTTAGTTGATCGTGATTATCTACAAGGGTAATTGTAAATTCACTTTTTACCAAAATTTGAAAATGTCATCCTGTATATGTTGTACACATGTTCAGTTACAAATTGAGTAAGAGTAAAATGCTAGTTAGGGTAAGGTTTATTGCAAGATAAAATCAAACAATAATAGAATGTCTATAGAATGTCGTTCTACGGTAGAGCACTCGAAGAGTTTATGTTTTTTTGGCTCTTAATTTACCCGCTTTGGTTTTTTCTGGCCAGCCAGAAAGTACGATGTGCATGAAATAGCTAAGGTATCTTCTTGTGTTTTATTCCATAAAGATTGATTACGATAATCATGTCCATGAATGGGGATTCAAAAGAGTGACAATGGAAAAAAAAAAAAAAAAAAAAAAAAAAAAAAAAAAAAGAAGAAGAAGAAGAAGAAGAAGAAGAAAAAAAAGAAGAAAAGGAAGAGTTTGGTGTACAAAGACGCCGATGAGATCCCCGATCCATATCAACAAATATTTAATTTTTATTTAAGTGCATCAAAGCTCACATCAATATTTGGGATAATTATTTGGAACTATAAGACGTGTTCCACTTAGTGCTATACATCGTAGATTTTCTCCTGTTGCCGATCGGATTAATTTTATAGCGCAGCCAATTAATTCATTCGCGAATGATTTCAAGTAATCCCTATATAACTTTGATAGCTGGAAATCGAGACTAAAATCCTACCCCTCCCTGAAAGGCAAACAAAGCTTAGAAACTTTATCTTATATAAATGAATAAATTACCATTAAATTATTATTATTCATAAACATATGCTCTATTTGGACGGAATTACCATGCACCGACCATTTTCTGGATGCCTTCGAGTGACAGCAAACCGGCATGACTGTCAAATCCGGCGAATACAAGCCCAATGCACAACAAACAGGCATGCAATTGCATAAGTTGAAATAATAAAATGAAGCAGTCAGCACAGTTACACATTTCTTCATTAATTGTATGATTAGATTAATACTGTTTTCAAATAATGCAATGGGCTTGCAACTCATGATATCATGGCAAAAATACGAGCAACTATCTGAAATAATGTACACGTACAATATTGTACATATGTGACAATTCCAATATATGCCTCATGACATTTGCTCTTTTGTTTTTGTTTTTGTTTTTTTCCCCCATAGCATGCTAAATTCTCAGATGAACGTTCAGTACTAATTCCCAAACAACAATTTATGGGCCTGGTATGCTGGTCTATTTTGATACTTTATTGGGGCGGCTGCACTAGATCAACATATGGGCACATCGTTCTTTCTGTGCGATTAATAATTCAGACCTATATCGCTATTGGTCGCTTTGGCGACAAATGACAGAAGCTAATTCTCATTCATCACAAGATCCCATGTGTTGCAATACCGGCCAACAATTGATACACAAAGTTGCTTTCCGGGCAATAGAGTCATGTGCAACATCTAACGGTCTCACGGTCTGAGATTATGCCATTTCATTGTAGAGATCGACATTATTTCACGTGGATAGCATTTTATTAATTGCTGTTGCAATGGGCGCCCCAAAGGTTGATCCGGAAGGCCAAGAAACTGGAAAAACACTATTATCCAATGAACAAGTAAAAGGTGAGTGAAATGTTCCAGGAATATAGGTACACATGTAATATATAGCAAAGTGCGATCCCTTGTCAAGAATCACACCGACAGACTCAATTTTCAGCACATCGCAACTTGTAAATGTTTATTTAAAACCACGATTTGTAGGGTAAATTGTATTTTATCAATTTGGTGGATGCTTGGCAAAGTTTCCCAATCTCATAGGCAATTAATTAAATCCTGATAAGTATTGGCATAAAGGGAGTCCAGTGGTTATCTAGTGTAAGTTTATTATTTCCATAAAATTTTGATTTGCCTAGCACTCCTGACCAAAGGTAATGCAGGCAGCCCAGCTCTGTTTGTCACACAAAGGTGTGCGATAATAAAGATCAGGCCTGCATGGTAATGAGGTAAAGAAGAGTAGGATTAAAGAGAGGGATAACGAGACAGCTCGAGATAGCAACATAAAGTTTAATCAATCAGGGTAGGGGTCGGTGACGTTGTAACGCCTGTGCAGTGAAGTCACATTGGATATGGGTGTTGTAACATCTGCAGTATGAGTCACGTATAAAATGAACTTAATCACGTCTGTACAGAAAAGTCACATAGATAATGGGCGTTGTCACGCCTGAACAGTATAAGTCACGCAGTCATTCAATAGAAAATTCCATGGTTCTCCGTTTGTGTTTCCTTCAGATGATCACACAAGTTCGAAAGGGCTTGTCCAAATGTACTCTGAGAACACAACCTTCCACGGTGTCAAGCAAATCTTTGAATCAAGTTCAGCTATCTCCAGACGGTAGAGATGATAAATTGCAATAGTTACAAGTGCATGCACTGTCGTACCCTCAGATTGGCTTGGGCATTGGTTGTCATGTGCTCAGTGGCAGGCTTCACTTATGCAATAACTTTGAAGTTGTGGCACTTCTATGAGTATCCATCACAGATTGACCTTTCGGTGACTTACCTGGATGAAATCGAGTTTCCAGAAGTCTATATATGCAACCCAAATCCATTCAGGTATGCGCACATCACTTTGGTGTCAATGAAATTGTGTCACATATTTCATTGGCAGGTTAACTAAGATCATGGAATATGGCTTATATGACGTAGTGAAGATGGCGTATGACAACAAAACAATCACTGGAGATAGTTTTCTCAGTGATGGTGAGAGAAAGCTGATTCGATTCGTTTATCCGATTCGTTTACATAATTATTAGAAATATACCTTGTAAAGCCAAATGTGTGTGACTTTGACTTGATTATGGAAGAATATGTCGAGATGGAATACGCCCTTGTCACGTTGGCAGTCTGCAAACGCCTGTGCAGCACTGTCCATGACAATGAGTGCAGTGCAATTATGTATGACACAAACACTTCCATGTGCTATGTCACATCGGGTACAGGTAACCTGCCTGCCATACCTGGGATGTGCGGAGACAAGCCAACGTACACATACTTTCAAAGGAAACGCCACCTTGGTAAGGCTAACAAACATGAGCTTTCTCTTTGTTTTAATATTCTTATTCAGCTATCTCCTATGTTCATTGTGACTTTGAGGGTGACTCGTCCGAAAACTGTCACTTCTCTGATGACCGAGAAGCAAAGGAAATGTGGGTACTGTCAGAAGGCAACGACCACACTTTTGAAAATCCAGTGGCGACGAGTAGGTAGAAGAACAGGATACATTTCTAGGCAATTAAATCTTCCACAGAGGGACAGTACTTGGAGATGATGAAAACAGACATTCGGTCTTCATACCATGCTGCCATTGTCACTCCATATCTGGACACGACTGACAAATGCATTCGCTTCTTCTATCGCTTTTTGGGCGACAGCCAAGACACGATTACAGTTTCAGCGACTAACGAAGACCTCATTCAGTACATTATCGATGCCACGAGTGGTTCACGAAGTTATTATTGGAAGCCAATCTACCTGACTCTACCCGATGGTATTCATACAATTACGATACGAGGCTCTCGTGGGCATGGTACAAGTGGGCTTGCATTAGATGACATTGAAATCACTGAGTGCTCAAGCTTCAAAGGTGCTTCAAAGGATCACATTATGATTATGGAAAAATTCACAACCTTGTTTTCACAGAGAGGCAATGTCTGGAGTTCTTGTATGGCACAGAATATATGGGACACGAGAATCGATCGAAAAACGGCCAAGTCTGTGAAAACTGGGAACATGTAGCAATGCATTTTCCTGGTGTTGATTTGGACTTCATTGGTGGGATGGACAATGTGACAAACCAATGTAGAAATCCAGATGGCTTTCCTGAGGTCCTTACTGCTACA
>KB306105.1:322174-345659 GCA_000328365.1 Capitella teleta | reverse complement strand
AAATATTTAATTTTTATTTAAGTGCATCAAAGCTCACATCAATATTTGGGATAATAATTATTAAGACGTGTTCCACTTAGTGCTATACATCGTAGATTTTCTCCTGTTGCCGATCGGATTAATTTTATAGCGCAGCCAATTAATTCATTCGCGAATGATTTCAAGTAATCCCTATATAACTTTGATAGCTGGAAATCGAGACTAAAATCCTACCCCTCCCTGAAAGGCAAACAAAGCTTAGAAACTTTATCTTATATAAATGAATAAATTACCATTAAATTATTATTATTCATAAACATATGCTCTATTTGGACGGAATTACCATGCACCGACCATTTTCTGGATGCCTTCGAGTGACAGCAAACCGGCATGACTGTCAAATCCGGCGAATACAAGCCCAATGCACAACAAACAGGCATGCAATTGCATAAGTTGAAATAATAAAATGAAGCAGTCAGCACAGTTACACATTTCTTCATTAATTGTATGATTAGATTAATACTGTTTTCAAATAATGCAATGGGCTTGCAACTCATGATATCATGGCAAAAATACGAGCAACTATCTGAAATAATGTACACGTACAATATTGTACATATGTGACAATTCCAATATATGCCTCATGACATTTGCTCTTTTGTTTTTGTTTTTGTTTTTTTCCCCCATAGCATGCTAAATTCTCAGATGAACGTTCAGTACTAATTCCCAAACAACAATTTATGGGCCTGGTATGCTGGTCTATTTTGATACTTTATTGGGGCGGCTGCACTAGATCAACATATGGGCACATCGTTCTTTCTGTGCGATTAATAATTCAGACCTATATCGCTATTGGTCGCTTTGGCGACAAATGACAGAAGCTAATTCTCATTCATCACAAGATCCCATGTGTTGCAATACCGGCCAACAATTGATACACAAAGTTGCTTTCCGGGCAATAGAGTCATGTGCAACATCTAACGGTCTCACGGTCTGAGATTATGCCATTTCATTGTAGAGATCGACATTATTTCACGTGGATAGCATTTCATTAATTGCTGTTGCAATGGGCGCCCCAAAGGTTGATCCGGAAGGCCAAGAAACTGGAAAAACACTATTATCCAATGAACAAGTAAAAGGTGAGTGAAATGTTCCAGGAATATAGGTACACATGTAATATATAGCAAAGTGCGATCCCTTGTCAAGAATCACACCGACAGACTCAATTTTCAGCACATCGCAACTTGTAAATGTTTATTTAAAACCACGATTTGTAGGGTAAATTGTATTTTATCAATTTGGTGGATGCTTGGCAAAGTTTCCCAATCTCATAGGCAATTAATTAAATCCTGATAAGTATTGGCATAAAGGGAGTCCAGTGGTTACCTAGTGTAAGTTTATTATTTCCATAAAATTTTGATTTGCCTAGCACTCTTGACCAAAGGTAATGCAGGCAGCCCAGCTCTGTTTGTCACACAAAGGTGTGCGATAATAAAGATCAGGCCTGCATGGTAATGAGGTAAAGAAGAGTAGGATTAAAGAGAGGGATAACGAGACAGCTCGAGATAACAACATAAAGTTTAATCAATCAGGGTAGGGGTCGGTGACGTTGTAACGCCTGTGCAGTGAAGTCACATTGGATATGGGTGTTGTAACATCTGCAGTATGAGTCACGTATAAAATGAACTTAATCACGTCTGTACAGAATAAATCACATAGACAATGGGCGTTGTCACGCCTGAACAGTATAAGTCACGCAGTCATTCAATAGAAAATTCCATGGTTCTCTGTTTGTGTTTCCTTCAGATGATCACACAAGTTCGAAAGGGCTTGTCCAAATGTACTCTGAGAACACAACCTTCCACGGTGTCAAGCAAATCTTTGAATCAAGTTCAGCTATCTCCAGACGGTAGAGATGATAAATTGCAATAGTTACAAGTGCATGCACTGTCGTACCCTCAGATTGGCTTGGGCATTGGTTGTCATGTGCTCAGTGGCAGGCTTCACTTATGCAATAACTTTGAAGTTGTGGCACTTCTATGAGTATCCATCACAGATTGACCTTTCGGTGACTTACCTAGATGAAATCGAGTTTCCAGAAGTCTATATATGCAACCCAAATCCATTCAGGTATGCGCACATCACTTTGGTGTCAATGAAATTGTGTCACATATTTCATTGGCAGGTTAACTAAGATCATGGAATATGGCTTATATGACGTAGTGAAGATGGCGTATGACAACAAAACAATCACTGGAGATAGTTTTCTCAGTGATGGTGAGAGAAAGCTGATTCGATTCGTTTATCCGATTCGTTTACATAATTATTAGAAATATACCTTGTAAAGCCAAATGTGTGTGACTTTGACTTGATTATGGAAGAATATGTCGAGATGGAATACGCCCTTGTCACGTTGGCAGTCTGCAAACGCCTGTGCAGCACTGTCCATGACAATGAGTGCAGTGCAATTATGTATGACACAAACACTTCCATGTGCTATGTCACATCGGGTACAGGTAACCTGCCTGCCATACCTGGGATGTGCGGAGACAAGCCAACGTACACATACTTTCAAAGGAAACGCCACCTTGGTAAGGCTAACAAACATGAGCTTTCTCTTTGTTTTAATATTCTTATTCAGCTATCTCCTATGTTCATTGTGACTTTGAGGGTGACTCGTCCGAAAACTGTCACTTCTCTGATGACCGAGAAGCAAAGGAAATGTGGGTACTGTCAGAAGGCAACGACCACACTTTTGAAAATCCAGTGGCGACGAGTAGGTAGAAGAACAGGATACATTTCTAGGCAATTAAATCTTCCTCAGAGGGACAGTACTTGGAGATGATGAAAACAGACATTCGGTCTTCATACCATGCTGCCATTGTCACTCCATATCTGGACACGACTGACAAATGCATTCGCTTCTTCTATCGCTTTTTGGGCGACAGCCAAGACACGATTACAGTTTCAGCGACTAACGAAGACCTCATTCAGTACATTATCGATGCCACGAGTGGTTCACGAAGTTATTATTGGAAGCCAATCTACCTGACTCTACCCGATGGTATTCATACAATTACGATACGAGGCTCTCGTGGGCATGGTACAAGTGGGCTTGCATTAGATGACATTGAAATCACTGAGTGCTCAAGCTTCAAAGGTGCTTCAAAGGATCACATTATGATTATGGAAAAATTCACAACCTTGTTTTCACAGAGAGGCAATGTCTGGAGTTCTTGTATGGCACAGAATATATGGGACACGAGAATCGATCGAAAAACGGCCAAGTCTGTGAAAACTGGGAACATGTAGCAATGCATTTTCCTGGTGTTGATTTGGACTTCATTGGTGGGATGGACAATGTGACAAACCAATGTAGAAATCCAGATGGCTTTCCTGAGGGTCCTTACTGCTACATTGCCGGAGGTTATTTTGACGCATGTGATATTCCCAGATGTTGTAAGTCTTTAAGTGAATGTCTTTGGTATTTTCAATATTTTCTGCCATTTTACAGCATGCAGAGAAGATTACTTTAGATGCACGTCAGGAGAGTGTCTACCTCGCAAGTATACATGCGATACTATTGCACACTGCGCAGATGGATCGGACGAAACTGTTCCTTGCGGTCAGTAGCTAATTCATATGAATCAGGTGTTTACTCATTATATCATGGAAATATTGTTAGAATGTGTACCAGATTCCTCATTATTTACACATTTGTGGAAGCTCAAAATGCATTGTTTTCATTTGCATCTGCGGACAAGACAAATGCTCATGAAGAAAATCGTCAAGGGAAAACACAACCTCTTTGATCATGCCGTAAGGCACGATAATTTTTATAAAAAAAAAAAAAATCCTCATGGCGCAGTATTACAAGGCATAGTTGAAGGCGCGTGAGGAAGGGACAAACCGAAGAGAACGCGAAAAGCCGCGAACAACTCCGAACATTCGTGACGGCCATGCACAGCAGCTCGACTCTAGACAGTATACATACATTATCTGATTAGAGGAGACTGGCGTGTTTTGCGAGTGAAATAATGAAACGTGACAGTGTGTCATGATTACATAACGCATTTTGCTCTATTATATTTAACATCAACAATTTTGTATTTTAAACAGTGAGTAGTAATATATGTCGTACTAAGGTGTAAAGGAGACGCAACTGTTCGTGTGAGTCAAGTTAAACTATAATTGCGCACATATTCCTGGAATTTCAAAGAAAACAAGTGGAATTTATCTGATTCAATTGGAGGAACAATCGGCAAAGGGTCAAAATAGAAATGTTCGATTTCTAAGGTCAGATATTCCCAGTCCTCTGACCCACACGCCTATAACAAATGAGATAATTTTGAGGCCAGATTTCGCGATGAGACTCTCAATCCTGCCCTGTGGGGTGTTGGTACAGTCCCACAAATAAAAAAAAAACCTATGTACAGTCTTGGATCAGCTCTTTTTTTTGTGCTATTGTGGGAGACGGGAGCTAGGCCGTGAGGAATTATTGACTTCAGTTTATCCCGCCGTGAGTTCATTTTCCTTCTCCAAGAAGTCTGCGTTAAACATAAGAAGGTATGGGTGAGCATTATTTTGCTGAAATTGTCGAATCTTCGGATATTAGAAACCCGGATTTGTTGTCTTTTATGGGGATCTGAACCTTTATCTCCCCTACCTGAGCCGCATATCAAAAGTTTTTCTGCAGATATTGGTCGGTCGCATTCCTCCCCTGTCGCACATTCAGTAAATATTCAGTAAATAGGGCTGCTTTTAACCAGTCCTAGTCCTGAGCTCGCAGGATTTGTCAGTCTTGTCGGTTTAATGTCACTCTAAGCCCTCCAAAACGGGGTCAATCCATGGTAGACCTGGTTTCTTCTGCTTGATGACGCATTTTATGTGTAGTTGATGCACTGTATCCGATTTGGTAGTTTGTGACCCTTGGATCAACTCCACGCTCCAGAAGGCTTCTGGATACTACTCTTAAGGAATCCGTCAGCCTTCCCAGAGTGCAATTTTTTCAAAAGTCTGATTGCTTTCGAGTGAAGCACTTGTTGGAGTATAATTCCTGTCAATTCCATCGTCTATCAAAGTTATCTTGTTATGACAGTAATCGAAAGAATGTATAACAGGATTGGCTGCGCAAGGTAAATAAATTTTGGATCGCGAACGGTTTGAAAATAAAGAGAATAGACTTGCTCACTGATTAGAATAATTTATACCCATATACGCAAACATGGATTTACTAATTATTAAGCCAATTATAGATCGTTGCGTTTCTTTTGCACCTATGTATATATATCCGCAATAATGCTTAATTTCTATTAGAACGCCAGCTGGAATGCGATTTCGAAACCCCATTTATGTGTGGCTACTCGACGGTCTTTCAAGACAATACTCTAGAGTGGAAATGGGAGGGAACTGATCGGGCTAATGTTCAAAGTGAGTTCTGATCTAGACTCCAGACTTCAACCTTTTCCCGACACATTTTAATCTATTTTCAGGCACCAATAAAGCCTATTTGACGATTGGATGCTACAGGGAGCAATTACCTTTAGAATTTTCATATTCGTCGTATTCTGATAGTGACGCCATGACCCTCGAAGTCTGTGCACAACATTGTTCTTTATCGGTCGGTTGATCAAATTCATGAACTCAATCAATGATATCTTATGTTTCAGAACTTCAAGTATGCAGCTGTAAAAGAGGGCTACATATGCAACTGCGGATTGTCTTTCGGTCGCTACGGATCTGCTGGTAAAAATGCTTGTTCGTTGCCTTGTCCTGGCGATAAAAAGCTATCATGCGGAGGATATCATACCAATACAGTCATTGAAGTGCTCCACCGACAGGCTGTCTTTGGTATGTTCTCAAATGTGGTCAAATTCCGGATATTATCAGCAGTTATGATGTCTTGTAGGTCACCATTTGCAAGTCAAAGGGACAAGCAGTAGTTTTGGACAAGTAGCCATTATCGTCTCCCCACCAGAAGATATATTCCGGCCGTCATCCATTCTATTCACTATCAGCATTAAAATGAGAGAAATGGACGAATTTCCTTACTTCAGAGTCCACGTTTACACCGATAGCCAAGTAGAACACTATACGTATGCTGCATCCACAATTGGTTTCCAATCGGAATCGATTTGCGTTATGCCAGGACGCACACAACTGGCCTTTGAAGCCGTTTGGGGCATGTTTTCAGCTCCTGAGATAGCTGTGGATAATGTGACGGTTATTGCGGAATGCAACCGTAAGTGCTTCAAACAAATTAACAATGTATAAAGATGATTAATTACGTCAAATTGAAGACCACAGAAATGCTGGATGTGGTCTATTCTTGGATTCAAAGACTGGGTCAATGGGTCATTGTTCAGAGCAAATCTAGTCAGTAGCGGTCATTGATTAATCCCAGACTATCATTTTCTCAAAATTTAACGAATCATGGCACATACTTAAATATTACTTGAATAATTTTGAAATCGAGAGCAAAGTCACAGAGTAGTAGAACGGAGCTGAGTACGTCAGACCATTTAAATTTCCAAAGACAAATAAATCAACATCAAGATTTCAACGTTTTCGATAATACCAGAATGCATCGGATTTGGAATATGTCATTGAACCATTCCTATTACTTGTACTTCATTCCAGTTAGCACTCCACCTCCAGGACCTGCAGGACCCCCCCAAGTCCACGACAACAAGACGGAACAGACTTACAATGTGGAGGACCGTTTCGCCAAGATTTCCAATAGGAATACTTCGCTTGTGCCAGAATATTTTGGTTTGCATTACATGATTTCATGTGCCATCTATTAACATGGAATAACATCCCACAGGGATCAAAGATTGGTTATGCGACTTCATGATGCTGTGCAGTATCCACTTTTTATCAGAACACACTCAGTTGCAATGGCAGCCAATGTACACGGACACAGTTCTGTGGGCAGCAGCTAAGATGGTACCAGCGATGAGGAAACCAGGTATCCAAACAATTGGTCCATTGTGCCATTGTGCATTGTGTCATACAAAGGTTGCAACGCAGTGCATGTCGCACAATCAGGATCAATCTATTCTCCAAATTTCCCATCCATTTATGAAAATAACTTGGACTGTTTGACGCTGATCAAGGCACCCCCAAACTCAGTTATTGTCATATCATTCAAGCACATGAATATCGAAAACCACGAGGACTGTATTTATGACTGGCTTCAGGTTAGTCTATGACCGATGATTGGAAGAAATAGTTTTACAAATATTTGGACAGATAACAAACGTTCCCAAGAGTATATCTGCACGGCACTGTGGTGACTTGATTCCAGCAGATATTCTGATTGAAACAACGTTGCTTCAGTTAAGTTTTCATTCTGATTACTCTCAGGGTGGAACTGGGTATGAAATGAAATACGAAATAACCTCGCTGAACGCCCCAGGTAAGCATTCCCGTATAGCGTAACCTACAGTAATTGTGATTTGATTGCAGATGCCTTTGGTGCAGTTTATTATGTGCCATACTCTCACACGAAGTTTGAGACCTACTTGTTCTTTGACTTGCATGATCTATACAACTACATGTCATTGGAGGTGCACTGCCTGACTTTCCATGTCTATTTCGACAGCACTTTTACCGTGTTTCTGTCGGATATTATGTTCAACAAGAAGAATGTTTTGTTCGAGACGTCTGACAGTATTGGTCTGCAGTTCATAAAACAGAGCATTGTGGTGCCGACCTCAGCAGTGCAAGAGATTGGATCACGGGTCAAACTTGTTTTTGCCTCAAGGTCATCTGGGAATTACTCTTCTATTGCTGTAGCCATAAGTAACGTTGTACTCGAAGCAGGAAATTGTCTCAGTACTTCAGGTATGCAAACATATTTTCTGAAAATAAAATAGCACATCATTTTGTTTAGAACTAACAACATGTGAATTCGAAGATGTGGAGCAGTGCGGGATGGTGGATGCGTCGAGCGGCACGCACCCCTGGCTGAGGGTCAGTCAAATGAAAGCATCGACTGAAGGTAGCAACAGGTTAAAGACATGAATACACTCAAACCGGTTGATGTTTTGACAGTGTGCACGGGTGAAACATACCTGGATTTGGTCGTTGCTCTTGATACGACATGCACTTCAGCGAAAAATGCATTCGTGAGAAGCTCTTTGATCCAGATAGTTGATAACCTGCTGAGTGCTATTCAACATCTGAATATTGCAATCGTCAGTTATACAGATGGAGGACAAGTACATGGATGCATGGAAGATCTACAAAGCATTGAAAGCATCAAATATGCATTTGATAACATAACCTGCTCTCAAGCTAGCTACAGTCTGATCAAGACTCTTGAATTCGCGATCAATGCCTTTGAACTGACTTGCGTCGATAGACCTCAAATCGCAGATACTCTCCTTGTTTTTTCAATATCAGGAAATGATGTCGATGATTCCAGATTTAAAATGGAAGACAGTGATGAGAATTTGAAATTGAGAGAATTGAGCCAACAATTAGATCTGATAGGTGTGTCTAGTACCTTTATTACGGTGGGAATGAACATTGATGCCCACATACCGGAAAACTTCATGTCTAGTGATATATTTTTAATCCCAACTTCCTACTTCACTAATTATTCTCCAATGATAGTAAACAGAATTCTCGATCGCTCATTGATTTGCAAAGGTATGTTGATTTTCAGAGTTTTGCAGTAAAACAATACCATTGACCTTTACATTCGCAGTTAAAGCCATGATGACAATTCTACGTCGTGATAAAAATAACAAACTTCTTCTGACACCTATGGTGCACATACTTGGAACATCTTGCTTTGTAACCGGTTTCAGATGGAAGAAGAGATCGATTGATGGATACGTCACACTATCGCTGACTCAATACTTTGGAGAAGGCAAGGATCATAAGAAATGGAAAAGTTTTGACTTGGTGGCTGATGAAAATCGGAGAATCATCGCTGCGAGTGGTTTGTCGCAAGGAGTTTACCACATCGGAATCCTTGCAACTGGCTACGAAGCAGAGCTTGAGATTTCATTCATCAGACTTCAATCGAGTTGCTCAGAATATACAGGTATCCCAGAATGCGTCACATTAAACTTGTCCCTAATAGCCTATTCATCATGTTGTTCACAGGCGCTCAGATGGTTGAAGAGGTCGGATGTTTCCACTTCCAGAGTGCCTTTTTACCTCATTCCATAAACAGTCTTGCCTCTCCAGAAGTCATGACACCAGATATTTGCGTGTCTGAATGCACTCTTGGATTTAACGTGCGTATAATAATTATTAGGAATTAAATATCTTAATATTTCATCCCGGTTAGCACAAAAGCTTCGCACATGCTCAAAGCGCTTCTTTAATCAACGTCATCATTCAAATTCATATTTGATTGGATAGGAAAGAGTCATATGATTTTACCTAATAGATACATACAAATATTCCCAATGTGCCCCGGCCTGCTGGCTAATTAGAGGTTATATTTCCATCTTTTTTTTTCCCATCCTGCAGGGCATGCAGTTTGCCGGAGTGACCAATGGAACGGAATGTTGGTGTTCGCAAGAGCTATCTTTGATGAAACGGAGTTTTACTTGCAATATCAAATGCCCAGGAAATGACGATACGTTCTGTGGAGGCGACGATTCAGTTGAAGTATTTGATATTGCTAAAACATTAAGCCAGGGGACAGGTTCGTTTGGCCAATCCGATTTCAGTTTTGATCTATAAAAATTCTTTACAGGCTGCACTAGAGCTCTTGATTTGGTATTTCTCCTTGATGGATCCAGCAGTATACACCCTTATTCATGGGCGAATCTCAGGAGATTCATTCAATCAATTGTTGAAAGTGTGGATATCGGGCCAGAAGCTACCCAAATAGGATTAATCGAATTCGCTGATACAGCTAGACGACTAGCATATCTGAATGAATTTAACAAAGAAGATTTGCTTATGTTTGTGGATAACATCCAGGCTTCCAAGGGTTCGACTAACGTTGCAGATGCCATGAGAGTGGCATACAAAGAAGTATTCACAGCAGAGAAAGGCGATCGTACAGGTAACCACCCTTCTGCCACCTCCCTCCCCCATATTATTAGGGCCAATGCTACTTAGAAACGCATTTGTGCAAAAACCAATTCAGCTAAGTTCAAGAGCAAATTTGCAAAAACTTACATTTTAAGATTTTTATATCGTAACGACGAAAGCAATAGATCAATTGTATTGAATTTGTCAAATAAAATTTATGGAGCGCATAATCGTGCGAGCAGGTCACGGACCAGTGATCCCTCGGCCGCCATTGCAGGATCGCGCGGAAATAGTCTGGCGGGGTCTCGGCTCAGAACCGCATCTCGAGCACAGCGCGCCTTTTCGCAAACAAGCGACAGAGTGGGCCCAAAGTAGTCTATGTCTACTCTATGTTAAAGGTCAACACAAGTCAAAAATGCAATTTCTCGCCTTGGTTCGGGCACACGACATATATATTGTCTTTTGTGAGCCATCTGCGGCTTCAAAATGCTTATTTAATGAGATATAAAACTAGTCGGTCTCCTTCCCTACTCTCTGCGAAGTCTTAAGACGACATAAGACCCCACTTTAATCCCTTGGGTACAAAAGTTTTATCGACGTACTCCTAATTCCATTTAATGTTGAACAATTAAATGAATTTGTTCAATTACGACTGTAATACTTGTAACACACACTTGATCGAATAGAAATCAGAACGCATAAACATAATAATCAGAACGCATAAACATAATAATCAGAACGCATAAACATAATAATCATAACGCATAAACATAATAATCATAACGCATAAACATAATAATCATAACGCATAAACATAATAATCATAACGCATAAACATAATAATCATAACGCATAAACATAATAATCATAACGCTACAATCAGACAGTTGCATGCCCTATTACCGCCAAATTTGCACGTAGCATGGGTGAGCTATCGAACACCTAAAACAGCATCGAAATCACTCAGGAGATAATAACGATACAGCTATTTAAATAACGAAGTTTCCCACAAGAAAGTATATTCCATATTTTTAATGTCAAGTCTGTATAGTTACAATATCCCATACTTAATAACGATATATCATGAGACGGGGGTTTTAAATTCATAATTAAATAATTACAATAATGTATAATGATAGTCAATATTTTGCAGATGCTCCTAATGTCGTTATTCTCATCTCCGACGGAGAGCCAAGCGAAGAAATCGGTTTAACATTAGATGAAACTGATATTGTGAAGTCAACAGGAGCCCATGTCATTTGTGTTGGGATCTCTGTGGAAATTTCCGTTGATATTATGGCTCAGATTGCATCCAGCCTAGATGATGTCTTCATTTTGGATGATTATTTCAGCCTTGATTTCATCCTTGATCCAATCATGTCACTTGCTTGTCTCAAAGAGGGTGAGTACGATAAACGTTTCCCGATTTCTCCACCACCGTATGCACTCCTCAGACCCCATACCACCAAAAGTGAACCTCTCGGTTCCATACCAGGTGAACTGGAAAATAGAACATCCTCCAACTGTAACAGAATATGAGAAATATTTATCGAAACAAGCCAATCTTCAATTATTACTCAGCATCAACTGTAAGAAAAGATGCATCGAAATTTTAATATTTTACGTACTCTTCAATCTGCTTTCTAGCCAATGTTTCAAATACCGTCTTGTACGAATCAGCTGGATTCTCGATGGAAGATCTAGTAATGAGGTATTGGACCTTATACTCGTATCCGTCTGACTATGTATGTCTGATATCTTGAATATGTTTAATGCAGATGCACTTGGGATGGAGCTGATTGCAAATATGACATGGATGAAATTCAGACCGACATGGGGAGGTGCGTTGCTTTTAACCTTCAGAAAAATGACCGAAAATTCACGAAAGCAGCTGGTAAAATGCAAAGGTTCTTCTACGAGGCAGCATAATAAAAATCCTTTACAGGACTCGAGCATGGTCTTCATTTGAGTCTAAACGTGCAGACATATGACCAGTTGAAGGTATCTGGCCAGGATACGGGAGTGAAGGTGAGATAAGGGCTCAGCGACGCACGTGTACAATTTAATAATGATATTTTCTAACGTTGGAAGGTTTTTCTCGGAGCTGCCAATGATGTACCACTGATGAACAATTTAGGTTTTGCCGTCTCGCCCGGAACTCACACGCTCGTCTCAATGGCATACCAGATTGTAGGGGCGGGAACTGACCCATATATTTTCAAAAAACACTATTTATTTGCAGGAATCATTTCTGAAACCCAAATATGGAACATGTGACGAGTGGCCACTGAAATATTATGATGAATACACATACAACAAGTGCAACATGGAACATCAAACAGATCGACTGATTGAATCTTGTGGCTGCAAAGAACCATACATGCCAGGTATTCGGTCTTCATTCGTTGCACAATTTTGTAAATTATTCATTTCATTAGGCAACGTAACCGAGTGTGACATTTCAACCTCTCTTACTTGTGGACTTGATGGTGAGGGTAGATCTGATTTCAAACTTGACTAGCAACCAAGAAATTCTCTGTTCCAGTGAAACTAAACCCAAATTCAGGAGAGAAGGATGATTGTGTTGGCGCATGCAACAACACAAAATACAATCCAATGTTGTCTAGTTTCCAACTGTCTACCTTGTCGGACCAGCAAATTTATAATTTGGATACATCAGTAGCTATGAATCTAAAAACAGCTGTCGATATGAGCAAGCGAACGAGTTCAAATGAGCTTCTAAGACTGATCAGACATATTAGAGACACGATCAGTATTTATGCCCGCATCAAGTGGATGACAACGATGAATGTTTTTGATGCGAGCACTTCTGTGTTCCCGCGGATAGAAACTGCGCTTACAAACTTCATTCATTTTACACGACACGACACCATGAAGGTCCTTGAACTAATGCCTCAGCTTCAAGAGGCGTATTCCCGAATACTGAAAGCAAGCAGAACAAGAATAAGAAATGTCCACAATGACATGAATGCCTTGCTTGTCAACATTATCCCTGCTTTGCCCCGCATTGTGGATGATGGTGTGGAGTTAAGTGAAATTTTAGCCGAAGAAATAATTGAAAATTTCAAGTCATCAGCGTCACAAATAATAAGTAGAACCAAATACCTGATGGATTTCAAGCCTAATATCCTGGATGAGCTATTGCCTCAAGCTCAAGAATTGTTCGATCCCACTTTTGGTCATTTTATGCCCTATATTCCACGGAGCACCATCACCTCCAGAACTAAAAAAGAAAAATGTAAGAATGAATTCGTCTATTTTGTCAAATATGCATTATGCTTGGCAACAGAGCTCAGGGCTCACAACATCACTCATTGCCACGACGAAGACCATGACACGCTCTGTACCATTGAGAGAATACCCCCTCATTTCCCTTATGAATGGGCACTTTATATGGATTTGGATTTGGAGGGGTTTTGCTCAAATTCGACCAACGAAACAGCTAAATCAGGGGAAAATGGCAGGCTGCGTTTCAACTATCTCCAGTGGATGAATCACTCTGACAACCTGAATGCATGCTTGACAGTGTATGAAAACTTCCTGTTTGCAGAGCTGCCTTCAATATCAAGTCTTGGTGATAAAGTTGACCTGACCATCAGCCCTTTGTTAAGGGAATACTTTGAATTGATTGATAGAATGTCGAACAATTTGGAAGATTTGTTGGAACAACTTGCTTCTTCAACAAGCAGTGTTGCGGATGCTATTAACAGCACAAGGGCAAACACAGAACAAGTCATTATATACTTGGGAGAATTCTCTAGTGTCGTTGACCAAATGATGATATCCCCGTTGCAAAACGCTTTGCAAGAAATACAGAAAAGTTTGGTTATATACTACCTCCGACTGATAAAGCAGGCGGCCTTGATAGAAGATTATTTCCCATCTCAGAGTTTGAATATTACGAAACTTGTACGACAGTTTCATTTGTGGAGAAAACCGATTCCAGATCTTATGTCATCGGACATCACCGATTTTCAGTACAGCAAGGATCGTGGATTGAATGTTATTTCTACGAGCATTTCTGCTTTCTACTCCGCACAAGCAGAACAGATTATCAACGAGAATGTCAAGTTATATCTCAACGCACTGCTTGATGATGCCAATGGTATCGTGAAGAACATTGCGATTGATGTGAATACACTGAAAAGGTATGCTACAACGTTGAACACGATGCAGACTGATATAGAGAAGGAATACAACATCGACTCTGACTTCGTCAGGTATAATCTTGAAATCGCAATTTTCATGATATGTGTATCTGACTTTTCTCAAATAGATCCAATTTGATAGAGCTGGATGTTTACTTCAAGGACTTCAGTTTTCAGCACACAAAACAGTCTGAGGAATACACGCTATCCAGTTTCTTCAGTGAGTGCCATCTTATTTATGTTGCCAAAAACGACGTCATTTCGTACAGTGTGTCTCGGAGTTTGTGCTTTCCCTTGTCAATCAAGGAGTTAAAGGGAACCATTGTCTCTCAAATTTGATCTACCTATGTAGGCACAAACTTTTGAAATTATTGAAAAAAATACGAGTAAGCAGTGCAATATCGTGAAACTGATATAAACACAACCAGCTATCTCGAAACGGTAACCACAAGACCATGCACAGACAGAAAGTAAAAGGAATAAACACACAGAGCAATAATTGGTCAATTTGAAATAGAACAATATCAATCCATGCAAACATTAATCTGGGCCTCTTATTCTTGTCACACGCGTTAACTTACTCTCCAGGTGATGTCGGAGGGTTCATGGGCCTACTCCTGGGCGCCAGCATCATCAGTGTGGTAGAGATCGTCGACTACGTCATTCTCGGCATCGTGAATTCCAAAGGAAAAAAGAACCAAAAAAAGAACAGAAACAAGGAAGGAAATGATAGCTATGAAATGGACAATGCCCAGCAATGAGACACACATCATCTCGTTCATAATAATAATAATAATTATTATTGTTGTAATATTTTTAATAATAGTATAATAATTAATTTATTCGTACAAGTAAATGTATAAGTTTATAAAGGTAAAAACGAAAAGGAAAAAAAGGTCAAATATCAATGTAAACAGAACACAACACAAAGGCAGCCTAATTAAACAATAAAAGAACAAAATGCACACAACAAGTCCTCATTGACAACATTTTCGCCATGCTACGAATATTGGCTTTTTGGATATTAATTTTTTATCCAGCTATTTCTAGCTCACTTTTATTGAATGAATTTTCAATGTTCATGCAATTTCTTGTGCAACTCGTGGTTAGATTTCTGCTTGTATCGTCTTTGAAAAGCTGTAAATATTACGTCTCAGGGTGGTCCAGTGTAGTGAGTTTTCCAACTAGGAAGAGGACTGGCTCTTACCGTACGTGGGTTTCTCTCATATGAAATGACACTGTGCATCCATGACTCTCTCAATCTTTTCATTTTTATTATTATTTATTAATGCATGCAATTTTGTTTTATATTAAGAGGATAAAAACTTATCTTATAATTGTACATTTTGCACTTTATAAATGAATAAATTATTATGCACAGTTCATCCATTGATTATCTAGGCTCAATGTATGATGACAATTTGAAGAACGCTCTGAATACTCTTGCCCAGCCTCGGACGGCTACTATCATTACTATATTACTATAAGAGCAGAAGCGAAATGGTACACCGATGTGATCAGAATAACAAAGCAATGTCGCCAACAAGCTGAGAGCCGCTAGAAAAAAAATCACAATTGTATGTGCACAAACAACTCTACATTGAAGAGAGATCTAATGTGACGCGGTGCAGGTTAGAACTAAACAGATTTATTATCGTGAGCTCATTGAGTGTTCTAGCACTGACTCTAAACGGCTCTCTCTACGGCATCGGCATTACTCGGTCAGCCCCGCTCATCTTCGCTTCCCTCTGGAGAACAAGACTGCCTCGTTGTTCATTGAGTTCTTCATATCAAAGACGGAACCCATTCGTTCAACAATTCAGAATGCCATCACCAATGTTTCTATCGAATAACCTTCTCATCATCATATTGTCCATCTACAGTGCTTCAAAACAGTGAACGAAGAACTCCTTTTGGAGATGATCTTTCAGGCCAAACGGAAGTTTTGTGACTTAGATCCAATCCCATCGCAATGGATTAAAGCAGCATCAACTGACCTCTGTCCTGTGCTGATGAAAATAATCAATGGCTCTCTCTCAATGAGTTTTTCCTGACCACTTTAAAACAGCCCTGCTTTTGCCTAGAATAAAGAGAACATCACAAGAAAAATGTTCTATGTCTTTGTATTTGCGAATAAAATTACTATTAATATATACTAGAATTCCTGTTTATAATTCGTTTTAATTATAACTATTCGGCATGATAAAGCCAGGCGCTGTGTAGTACTACCTGTAATATATTGCAGTATACAGGATGAAGAACCCTTGGGATTCATCCACATGCATAAGAGTAGAGAGAATAGCCTCATGCCTCGTGCCTCGCGCCCTCGCAGTGGAGGGTCATATTATCATAGGCCATGCACTGGGTCGATGACACCTGCTATAGTCGTTAGCAGAAAACAAAAACAAAAAAACGATATGACCCATATTTCGGCATCACACATAATTTTCAACAGTGTCAGCGTCAATTTGAGTAACAATAATTAGCCAATAAAATACCCATAAAATAAATGCGGGTGAACGGGGCAGCTGATGCATGATGAATGTGATTATAACTCCAGAGTCAGTTGTAAGTTTTAACCCATAGATCTAGGACATTATGCGCTATTCGTGGGATTCGGAATGAACAGTTGAGTTTTTTTTTTTTAAACTTTCCCAATCGCCATTGCAGTGCATTGCAATGGGCATCCAAAAGACGGCTTCGGGTCATAGAAGTATTGGAAGAGAATCCAATGGGCACAATGGTGACGCCGAGAAAGGTGAGTGAGGATCAGATGTAATTGGAAAAAAATATAAGAAGAAGTAATAAGGACATTCGAACTGCATATAGATCGCACCCGGAGATCGGCATCCCGAAACTCAAATTAACATTCGATTAGGATCTTTTGAAATTAGGGGTTCAGAAGGGTCATTCTGGTTGATTTTGAGAGTCCCCGATTTTAATATTTGCGAATTTGATTGAAATGTATTGTTACCACACAGAATGAACGTAAGAGACTCGTAAAAACATTGCAAATACGTTGACAATGGCCATTTGAGGCCCACTAAATGACGGGACTCGACGAACTCATAGCGGATCTGATGATCTGAATGATCTCACAAACAATACAAACGGAACAAATACTTATTAAGTTATTCGAAAATTTTTGAACCAGCTCACAGTTCGCAGTGTATGTACAGAGTGAACCAAAAGCCATCTACTTCATGTTAAAAAAATAAAAAAATAAAAAAAATAGTTAAAATAGACTATAATTGATTATTCGAAAAATTACTACTTAATTGGTGTGCATTGAATAAATTGAATTAAGCGCCCATTTATGCAAAAAAAAGTCCTATAAAATGTAAATTTTGAATGAGGCAGGAACATTTAGATGCCCACCTTGTGCGACATTTAATGATATATGTAGAACAGCACTCGCAAACAATGGTTCAATAGTTCATCGCGCAGACAACAATGCCTTATTTTTGCCTTTCATAACTTGTGTTTTGTGGTGTTTATTTGTGCCGCCAGCGTCGCGGGCCTCCAACGATACATACCCGCACTTGATTCTTTGACAAACGTCGAACTGCGTCTCACTTTTCAATGGTCATACGAACATCTAATGCTCTGAAAAGAATGTTGAACAAGCCCATTTACGTAGTTGTAAAGTTATAGAAATTACCGAAGCCATTTTTTATTTATTAAAAAGATTCAATACAATTCCCTCGGCATAGATTACTGATGAATATAGCTATTTGTAATGCATTATGATGTTTCCTTTTCATTTAGTGGCACGTAAGTAGCCACATTAGTAATAATAAATTGAGAATTTATTATAATAATTATTATTCAACAGTGAATACGTACAGTTTGAAGAATGATTCACATTACGATTTTAAGTCCCAAACTATGAATTCAATAACTTCACTTCATTGAGTTTCATTGTTCGATGGTTTGAGCGGACGGTTTGATTTGAATATTTATTTGATATTTATTTGGCGGAAAAAAAAAGAAGAAGATTGTTGATGAACTCAATCCATTCATCATTCAATTCTATTTATATTTCTCCATTGCATTTCTCATCAACTCATTATTATTTTGGACTGAGGGCTTCAGCTCATCTCATTACATTTATAAGCCCGTTCGTTCCTGTTTTCATTGCACTTTAATAAACCAGTCTCAGCCAATATCTGGTTATCATTCGTTATTTGACAAAGATGAAAAAACCCAGCAAAACTGCAAAAGAGCAAAGCCGGGCACACCCCAGAGTGGCTTATCCAGAAGAACCTCCGAATCCATATTCTTGTTCTAAACTTCTGGAACCTCAATATGGTTGCTGTCAAAGTTGAAACAAATGCGTTTTGGGCCCCTTTTATTACAGACAATCATAAGGATTCAAATGGAATTATTCAGAAGTACTCAGAAGACACCACTTTCCATGGCGTCAAGCACATCTTTGATTCAGAGGCTGACCTCTCAAGGAGGTAAGAATAACCCAATAATTACATTATAATAATGATGTAGATGTTATGTAATGCTTGTATTACTTATGGACCCACAGATTGGCTTGGGCATTGGTTGTCATGTGCTCATTGACAGGCTTCACTTATGCAATAACTTTGAAGTTGTGGCACTTCTATGAGTATCCATCACAGATTGACCTTTCGGTGACTTACCTGGATGAAATCGAGTTTCCAGAAGTCTATATATGCAACCCAAATCCATTCAGGTATGCGCACATCACTTTGGTGTCAATGAAATTGTGTCACATATTTCATTGGCAGGTTAACTAAGATCATGGAATATGGCTTATATGACGTAGTGAAGATGGCGTATGACAACAAAACAATCACTGGAGATAGTTTTCTCAGTGATGGTGAGAGAAAGCTGATTCGATTCGTTTATCCGATTCGTTTACATAATTATTAGAAATATACCTTGTAAAGCCAAATGTGTGTGACTTTGACTTGATTATGGAAGAATATGTCGAGATGGAATACGCCCTTGTCACGTTGGCAGTCTGCAAACGCCTGTGCAGCACTGTCCATGACAATGAGTGCAGTGCAATTATGTATGACACAAACACTTCCATGTGCTATGTCACATCGGGTACAGGTAACCTGCCTGCCATACCTGGGATGTGCGGAGACAAGCCAACGTACACATACTTTCATAGGAAACGCGACCTTAGTAAGGTTAACAAACATGAGCTTTCTCTTTGTTTTAATATTCTTATTCAGCTATCTCCTATGTTCATTGTGACTTTGAGGGTGACTCGTCCGAAAACTGTCACTTCTCTGATGACCGAGAAGCAAAGGAAATGTGGGTACTATCAGAAGGCAACGACCACACTTTTGAAAATCCAGTGGCGACGAGTAGGTAGAAAAACAGGATAGATTTCCAGGCAATTAAATCTTCCTCAGAGGGACAGTACTTGGAGATGATGAAAACAGACATTCGGTCTTCATACGATGCTGCCATTGTCACCCCATATCTCAACACGACCGACAAATGCGTTCGCTTCTTTTATCGCTTTTTGGGAGACAGCCAAGACACGATTACAGTTTCAGCGACTAACGAAGACCTCATCCAGTTCATTATCGATGCCACGATTGGTTCACGGAGTCATTATTGGAAGCCAATCTACCTGACTCTACCCGATGGTATTCATAAAATTACGATACGAGGCTCTCGTGGGCATGGTACAAGTGGGCTTGCATTAGATGACATTGAAATCACTGAGTGCTCAAGCTTCAAAGGTGATCACATTATGATTATGGAAAAATTCACAACCTTGTTTTCACAGAGAGGCAATGTCTGGAGTTCTTGTATGGCACAGAATATATGGGACACGAGAACCGATCGAAAAACGGTCAAGTTTGTGCTACCTGGGGAGATGCAACAAAACAAGTTCTTGATGCTAATTTGGTCTTCATTGGTGGGATGGACAATGTGACAAACCAATGTAGAAATCCAGATGGCTTTCCTGGAGGTCCTTACTGCTACATTGTCGGGGACAATGCGGAAGCATGTATCATTCCCAGATGTTGTAAGATAAGTGGAGTGAGCATTTCATTGAAACGAATCGGTATTCTTCCTCAGCATGCAGGGAAGATTACTTTAGATGCACGTCAGGAGAATGTCTACCTCGCAAGTATACATGCGATACTATTGCACACTGCGCAGATGGATCGGACGAGACCGAACTTTGCGGTAAAGATTTTCTTTCACAGCAAAGATAACCAATGGTGGGCATACTTATATATTATATATCGTACACTTGATCCAATAACAAGAATCTCTGGTTGGATGCGAGGGACATGTAAAGGGTATGGGCCTAACTCGTGTTTTCATTCTCTTGACTTTCAAAATTTTCATTTCATTTCATTTATTGCACTTATTAAGCCCATTTCAGACATTCAAATGCGCTTTACAACATTGAACATAGAATTTCCAATATCTAGGTTAAACAGGTAGCATCACCCTCATTTGGTTTAAACTGTTTACCACCAACTTATAACATAACACATCAGATTTCGATATCCCGCCTTTCCGACATCTGTGCGTGCACCCGACGCAGCCTAAATGTGACGTCACGGATAGAAGAAGTATTCTCTCACAGCACCTGCGCAAAAGCAGTTCAGCTTACATATTGTCATAATATGACAATATTTTCACGCGTCCATATATCGAAAATGAGAGTGGGGATGAACTCTGATTATTGTGGGGCTGATCTTCTGGGAATCTAACCATACAGATTTGAACCTAGTGTTAGCTATAACGAAGGAGAGAGAACTCAGGGTAGACGTGACAGTGTTTGTGATCAGAGCTGCCGCGGAGAAGAGAGTCAACATCGGCAGCAACGATATAGTCAATTATACTAGTGGAATAAGTAACTGGTATCGGGAGCCCTTTGGACCCTTAATTAATTTCTTTCGGCGGCCGTTCTTGTCCATTATAAATTAACGGACTATAATTACGTGGTTTGCGTATAGTAATTAATAGTAATTAATATGCCCTATATCATGTTTATTATTAAAAAAAAAAAAAAATAAAAAAAAATAAAAAAAAAAATAAAAAAAAAATATTGCGCATACAGGGGAATATCACTACTGTGACTACACTTTTCATAAGCACGTTTAGTAATAGTATGCGTGAAGTCGAATAATGTATGTGGAGTCTATACGTGTATGGAAATTACCGAAACGTTTTGAACAATTTGCTAACCAAGGACGCTGTTCAGTTTTGTTTTGACGAAAAAGAAAAGTCGTGTCTAATAGAATTATATAGAACGTAATCAAATTTACAGACATGTTAAAAAATGTTTTGATTGATTTGGCATGCCTTCTTTTTTCACTGCATCGAGTGCTCTTCGCTGAGACAGTGTCACACTGCGCGCTGTGAGGTGACCTTAATTATTAATACGATATTTCTGGAAATATTTGTCATAAAATGACCGGTAAAAGGCTTGAAATACATGGTAAGAGGTTTCTCCAACTATATACATACGAAACATTTTTCTGAATTTATCCCGCGCTTTCACCGAAAAATCCCTTTTTGCAACCAAAAGTTAGCTCCCTTTTGTAGGGAAAGATATAGATTTGGAAGCAGATTGTACGACCGAAGACGTGCTCGCTAAATGGCAACTCCTCAGCGATAATGTTTAGAACGCCTTTTACACACTTTTCACCGCAAAAGCTCCTCAGATTTTTTTTCACACGGAATATTTATTTGTATTGTGAATATCCTCATTATGCTAGCTAGTCCTTTAAACAAGGTCATTAAAAGCGATTCTGGAATTAAAAGTTTCAAGTTTTGATTTTAAACAAGGTAAAGATTTCAACTCATGAATTACAAGAGGTAGGGCATTCCATGAAACTGGTGCTTGTGCAGAAAAACGGCCACCGAAAGAGATTAATCGAGGGATAATTCACGGGAAGGAGATGTGTATCGTCAGATAAACAAGTTTAAGGGATACTGGAGTCTTGTTTATCTGAAGAAATCCATCGATTCCGAGTGAATAATCGCAATGTGGACTTCCGAGTGACTAGCTTAACCGGATTATGCCACGAAAAATTTGAACCTAATTAAAAGAGGGGATGATCGAAATGTTATTAAAGCTGAATACCTATTTCTACTATATGGATAAACTCTGATTGATGATTTCGATGTCGGATAGCACTACAAATCCTCCTTAAAACCCGATAAAACAATAATTCAATTTCCAGTATTAATGAATAATAACATAAAATGTACTCCTTCTATAACAAGGTTAATTTCTAACAAATTTTATTGAATTAATTTCGGATCACATGTCGCATCGATAAACAACTAAGATGACACGCGTAGTCAACATGGATTCCCTGAGATATATATATGAAATCCCGAATCATGGTTTTACCTACCGCGATGATATGAATAATCATAACGGCCGACAATGAGCGGAGGTGTTATGAAATTGCATTTTGAGGCTTTAATATTAGGTAAATGGTGAGCGATCTACATGTATGCTATTTGTTTATTTATACGCGTTCACTATGCACGGATTATGCACTCTAAATACACAAGACTGATTGGCTGCCAGACTCACTGAATGGTATGATTTAAATTTAGGAACGTTCATTAACGCTCTTCTCAATGTCGTGCAAAAAAACTGTATATTCAGCTTACCAGAATGAAGAATTCCCGATTTATATTATTAAACCAATCTACTGAGAATTAGCTTAATCCAGTAATTTCAGTATAGCCGAGCATAACTGTTTTTGTGTGTTTCAGCATAATTTGTGCTTCAGCATGTTTGTTTTAACAATTTTAGCATGATTATTACTCCTTTGATTTGCAAGTTCTTCTACAAATTCAGAACGCCACCTGGCATGCGATTTTGAGCAGCCATTCATGTGTGGCTACTCGACTATGTTTCAAGGTGATGCATTACAGTGGAGGCAGGGAGTAGACCGAACTACCCGTCAAAGTGAGTTGCAGTACTTTTGTCCCTTTTAAAACGAGTTGGAAGTATATCCAGGTAGGATCGAAAATTATGTGAGGGTTGGATGTTACAAGGAATACCTTCCCTTGGATTTCTCATATTCGTCTTACTCGGATGAAGAAAGCATGACTATTGGAGCCTGCGCTGAACATTGTTCTCTTTTGGTCGGTGGATCACATGGATGCCAACCGTAACATGCCATTTATATTCTAGGGATTCAAGTATGCAGCCGTGAAAGAAGGTTACATATGTAATTGTGGTTTGTCTTTTGGTCGTCATGGATCTGCTGGCAAACATGATTGCTCAGAACCCTGTCCTGGTGATAGGCAATTATCATGTGGAGGATATGAAAGCAACACTGTCGTGA
>KB306105.1:312936-322124 GCA_000328365.1 Capitella teleta | reverse complement strand
CAATTAAGGCGCAAATTTCAATCTGAGCGACGCGCTGCTGGCGGATGTTTACATTGCGCGACGTTCGCGGCTGCCAGCATTTTTCTGAGTAAAAGTAGGACGTTGGTGATACGAAAAGAGTTCAGGAGTAAATCTAAAACCCGGATCGCTTGTTGTGGCCCTTTGAGAAATTGCAGGCTATAGCATGGACGCTGTTATATTTGTCGGATTATTTACATGAGAAATTGTAACCTGGAAGCGTAAAATTTCAATCAGCATGTACTCATTTTGGGCCTGATACGGTATGGCTGGTGATTTGATCCACGGGCGATCGGGATCAGCCATAGTATAGGGCTACTTCCGGCCCACCACTTGATATGAGATGCTGACCCCTGCGCTAACACAATTGCGTGGTCCGTATCCTGTGTTGATTCGGCGAAGAAAATCACGATAAAAAACATTGTACCAGATATAATAATTATACTAAAGTACTACATTGTATAATAATACAATAATACTATGCAGTGTTCAATTGTTCACAATCAAAGACTGCAGTATTCCCTTTTCCCAAGCCTCGAAAGATGGAATCGAAACAGACAAATGCGAACGAAAGATTGCTGACTGGCTTTAACTGAAAACTTGACCTTCAACTTTTAAGTCGTGTTGACTTAATAATAATATTACTGTTAGGAAGTATAACTAATTAATAAATATATTCTGACTGGTTGATGAACAAAGAATTATACATTATTGGCATGTATATTTATATTTAATATTTGCCTTTGGTAGTTAGGAAGTTATGTCTGATAAAAAGGTGTGTTTTATTTATATTTGCTATTCTTCCTTCTCAGATGCAAACAATGGTGGAATTTCACCTATGGATGTGACCTTGATCTGAAGAAAGATTCAAAGAAAATTTAGAATCATGATATTTATATTAAATATTATAGTTATGACAATTAGTTTAGTATAAGGTTGGTATGAGGATTTGTGTTTGTTCCCTTTGCCAGAACATAATTGTGTCATAACATCATTGTCTGAATTTTACCAAATTTGGTTAATAGTTTATTTCTGCAAAGTAGCTGTATCAATAGTTCTTCCTTGAGTGTTTTCAAAAAGAAAATCAAAATGCAATTACTGTCCAAACATACTAATTAAATGGATCATCAGTTCCCTTCCTCTCCTTCACTTTTTTTTTAAAGTTTTTAATTTAAAGTTTTATTTTTTATTTTCTCGCACTATCCCTGTTTTCCCCCTTTCCTCTCCGAAACTCGAGTGATTGATCTTAGAAAACAGACGGATCCCATGCACTAAATGAACCGTATGACCTGACTGGGCTATCAACAAGCACTGTGCAGCGAATCATTCGTAATGCTCTGAAAGGGCAGAAGTTGATGTTGATATAATCTTAAATGGTTGCCGGACACAACGCGTTCTGACCCGAGGCAGACTGGGACATCGCGAGTTTTATGACAGGCTAATTATATGCAACAAGACATCGATTTTTCATTATGACTTTGAAAGCAAGCGGGAGTCCATGGAGGATTATGGATCCCCAATCCTTCAAAATTTCAAGGTATCAAAAACGACCAAGAAGATCATGGTGCCAGTTTTCTGGAATTCCTAACGTATAATTCAAGTTTGAAATTCTTTCTCATCCACTTTACTTTCCAGGCGCGACCCAGAGCGACTACAAACCATTTGGAAGTCTGAAAAATACTATCAGAGGACGCAATTTTGCCAGCAACAATGAACTGGTATTGGCTGCTGCTTCGTGTTTTCAGGGTCAAAATGAAGAGGCAAGGCACCAGACAATCCGTGGGAGAAATGTATTCTACTTGATGATGCCTATGTTAAATAATAAATAAAACTCAAGCTATACGATTACAACGCGAAATGCCTGAGGTTCATTACTTATGGGCCCTCCCTCATAAGTGCGACGCGACATTCTGGCAATGTGTATGTTTCGAGATACTGGCAAGGCCATTGACGCACGGCACAAGCACACGCACGGGGGAGGCCACTCTTGAATAATACTGCAGCCTCCCTCACCCCAACCTCTTCCTCCTCTGCCTGGAAGAGGAAGATGAGGAGATATCTCTCATATAACTGATGTAAGCAGTGTACATGTAACTGTTTGGGTATAAATGTGCACGTAGTCGTACTGGCGCCAATTTCGGCTATCGCAATCAGCTTCATTTTTGCGGCCTGTACATTCAAGGGGAGACATTCCCTCATTTCGTTATAGGCATTCAGCTCACAACCTCATAATTTATCTCAGCTGTCAGTATGAACCCTTCACGGTAGACAAATCAGAGGTATATCCCATCTCCAAATAATGGTATCCTGTCGATGCATAATTGTTGCAGAAGCTCAGCAGCTAAAAGAATGAGAATTAAATAAATGAAATAAATGATGAAAATACCCGTGTCATTAGGAGTATGATCTGCGTTAGCCTGCCGTTTACTCAGTCTAACTGAAATTGCTTAGGTGTAAATTGGCACGCAATTGTGCTGGCGTCATTCTCCGTTATTGCAATCAGCCCCTTTCTTGTATAGATGATTAGATCCAACTCCATTCATGGAAAGCGTGTCACATATCATTATCAACACGATCGCATACCTTAAAGTAAGAGTCGATTACGGACCCTGATATGATGGTTCAAAAAATGAACCCACCAAAAATGTAAACGTTGAAATCGGACCTTGAAACAAATTGGAACAAAATTGATTCTCAAAAAGGTCAAACAGGGTACCACACGGTCATTGTGGTCAAGCAGAACAAGGTGAACACTGAACCAAGCGGCCCGATTCAGAACGTGGAAACAGTGGAAATATGGAGCTCGCTGCTTCACTATGTTCGTCTACTATCCTACGTATAATGTGTACGTGGCGAGTAATCTCTACGTTCTCACCCTGCTAGCCGTGGCTGTCCTGAACATCGCTATATCGGTCATTGTGGTCAAGCAGAACAAGGTGAGCACTGAACCAAGCGGCCCGATTCAGAACCCCGGTCATTACAAAGTGACCAAGATGCTCCTGACCGTCGTTGGGGTTTTCTATGCCGGATGGATCCCTTACATCGTGATGACGGTCATCTTCACAGTGTCCCAGCAACGGCCCGAATGGTTCGTCCTTTCTGCACGATTTCTCAAAGTTGATCGTTGGAATAAATTCCGTTCTGAATCCTCTGATCTATGCCAGGGGAAACGAGAAGTTCAGATCGGCCTTCGTCAGACTTCTACGCTTGGCCCCAAAAACACACAGTTAAAAGTTCTTTTAACTTAGACTTAGAAGGCCATGATATTGTATTCTGTAGTGCTAGTACACATCTTGTACTATATGAATGTATGTATGCCATGTATTATGTATACGTGTGCTTGGATGCAAATGATACTCGCTGATTTATAAATATACGTGTAGTATTAGACGTCTTGCCTTGCCTGTCTTTTTTGGTGTCATAGGGGCGTGTATTTGAGCTGTGCTGCACCAGTGCCCTCCATCCTCATGCTTAAAATGCCAGCTGCTGTGCCTTGTCCCATTATTAAATGTATCACGTATGTACCATACAAGTAATTATATAAAGTCATGCTCGGCACAGATCCAGATTTTCCCCCCTAAAATTTCATCGAAAAATTGTAGTTTGCGTATAAGAAGGATTGTGCAAGTGAAAGTCACCAAGGCTGGCAATATCAGTACACCTGGCCTCCTCTGGCATGAGCGCATTCAGAGCATTCGGCTTTTGAGCATTCGATTCGCAGTAGATGTCCGTGTATGTACTCTATGGTATCAGATCCTTCCCAGCCACCTGGTTCATTTTATTTTGCGACTTCCCTGCAAGTGACAATCATACAGTATTTACTGGTAAAGTTTTTAGATGAATTATTATCCAGAACATTTAGAACATTAAAAATTGTACGATAAATATAGCTAGACGAGACAATCAGTGTATAAGTGCATATAACTCTGATAATATCTTTAAAGAGAGATATACGACTGGGAGTTTATCGCTCAAAGAAATAAATTTATGTTGTTATTGATTATGTTATACACGCATATGACACAATCATGCCTCGATGCTTTGTTCACACAACAACATGTAAATATAGTCGAACCTCACTATATAGCGACATTTTTTGTTAGAGCCATTTTTGTGTCGTTATGCGAGGTCGTCGGCTCTCCAAAACAGGTCTACTAAGGTTCAAAATATGACATGATATCAGAACGTTATGAACATTCATGGCTCATACAAAGGCATTGCACATAGAACCAAGACGTTCGCTCATGAGGTCAACGGGAGCCACGAAATTAACACCATCGGCAGACTGAAATCAGGTTTGCCCACAGCAGAAGCTCCGGCAGGACATCTTCTCACGCGAATGAATCACGTACCCCGATCACGGAAAACCCACAGCAGACGTTTATGCAAGCCTCCTGTTTGCTACTTGTTGGGGGAAAGCTATGTAGTGATCAGCACTGCGACCTCTCATCTAAATAAAGGGATAAAACACAGGAAGAAGATGGTCACCCTCAGATAAAGTGTTCTAGTGACTCTGGAGCCAAATAACCAATGGGGATGAAGTCGAGTTCGGTTATCTGGCTCCAGAATCAAGAGGACATATTTGAGTGTCAACCATCGACGTTCGAGTGGTAAGTTCACCGGATTATGCGACGAGAAATATCACCGAACTTAAATCGAAGTGACAGGGTGTTGACTACGCCATCTTGTTTACTTGTCTAACCTCACCCGCCACTCTCTGTGACTCCACTATTTTCTCGCAATTCAGTTGTCTTGTTATAGGAACATCCTATTGGCGAATAACAGCTGTTTGGAAAATTATAACGTCCAATGACAACAGGGCTTTCAAAGGCATTATGTTTCGTCTTACCCTGCACAATATCTCAATGATGAGCGTGCATAATGATAGTGCTTGCTGCTTATTTATACGCGTTCATTTTGCATGCATTACAAACTCAAACAAGACATCGAAGGAACTTCGACCATGGGTAAATCGATATGAGATGCTAGAATGTTCTGATTGGACATGATTGATAGTAGTACTGGAAGACAAATACAAGTAAATTGAGAGAAAAAAAGTTAATGTATCCTAAATTCCTAAGTTCAAACTTGTGATCTTTGTACCAAGGTTGTATTTAACAAATATATATATAAAAGAATGTAATTTATCAATCTGTCATAAAAAGGATTTGAACCGTGAACCTCAGTCATGAGTTGACCACTTGCCCACAACACCGCAGAGTCATATGATAATGCAAATGGCAGTATCAAAATATATAAGATTCTATAAGTTGCATGCTGGATCGAGAGTAGATGTCTTTAACAAGCATAACTACAGAATCAAATTAAGGGGTAATTTAAATCCATGAGCACATTTCTTTCTTGAAAATTTGTTCCCAACAGAATGGCATCAGTTAGAAATGCGTCGGAATATTAGTTGCTGAATGAGGTAATTAATTGCTCATTAACTGGGCATAAGTTTTTGGTGTCTGGACAGTATCACTATAACCACTCCATTTGGACCTAGCTGGATGTGAAAATTATGAGACACATGGTTACTGCATGTGACCTTTGAGATACAGTTACACAAAGGAAATGAGGACAGGCTTTTTCACCTGGCGATAAAGAATCAAGACATCGAACCATGGGTAAATCGATAGGAGATGCTAGAATGTACTTACTGGATATGATTGATGATAGTAATCAAAGTAAAGTAAGAAAATAAAAGTTAATGTAAATTCGTGATAATTGTTGTACAACGGATATATTACTAAAATGTTTAAACGTAATATAAATAACCAGAATTTGGATTTGAACCTCAGACATTCTGACAGACCACCCTGCCACTACACCACAAAGACAGATGTTGAAAAGCTGGATACATAAACACATATAAGGACTGCAAAATTACATTGCAGTCCGGTTGATGGTGTCTTTAATAAGCATAACTCTTGAACCAAATGTGTGATTAAAATCCATGAGTACATTTGTTTTTGAAAATTTGTTCCCTACAGAATGGCATTTGTTAGAAATGCGTCAGAGTATTCGTTGCTGAATGAGGTGATTAATTGTTCATTAATTGGGCATAATTTTTTGGTGTCTGAACAGTATCATTGACCACTTCATTTGGACCCAACATTCATACCAATGCTTGGAAGTGAAAAGTATAAAACCCATGGTCACAATGACCTTTGAGATACAGTCTCCCAAGCAAAATGTGGACAGGCTTTTTCACCTTGCGACAATTAAAAAATCAAGACATCGAAAGAACTCCGACCATGGGTAAATCGATATGAGAAGTTATAATGAACTTATTGGAGATGATTGATGGTACTGAAGGACACGTATCAAAGTAAAATAAGAAAATAGAGGTTGATGTAGGTTTAAATTCGTGATCATTGTTGTACAAGGGTTACATTAACAAAATATTTGAATAAAATGCAACTTTAGAAAATGATCAGACATGGGATTTGAACTGTGAACCTCAAAGGTATGCGATGCAACATCTGGCCATATCAAAATATATAAGGACTGAAAAATTACATGGTACATGTAGTCAAGTTGATGGTATCTTTTATAGACCAAATGTGTGAATGGAGTCCATGAGCAGGTTTGTGCAAGCACAAACCTGCTCATGTACAAGTACAAGTACGAGTACGAGTACGAGTACGAGTACGAGTACGAGTACGAGTACAAGTACAAGTACAAGTACAAGTACAAGTACAAGTACAAGTACAAGTACAAGTACAAGTACAAGTACAAGTACAAGTACAAGTACAATTACAAGTACAATTACGGATACCGGTACAAGTACAAGTACAAGTGTGAGAAGGAGTGTGTTAGAGAAAGTGTGAGTGTAAGGGTAAACGAAGGTGTAAGTGTAAGTGCATCGACTGTATGTGTATATGTAGATGTCAGTGATGGTTTTGTAATGCAATGGTGATTTGAATTTCAATTTAATAGTGATTGTGAAAATGATGATTTTTAAATGCAAATTGTTAGCTTAATAATTGAAATCAAACGAAGAAAAAAAATCCTAAATGTGATTCGAACCTGGATATCCCACTTGGTAGTTCATGACTCTACCACACTGCCATGGAGTCACATTCTGTTGGCTTTTGCTGTTTAAGGTTTTTTAGCAGTTAACAGAACTAATTATTGTCATGTAACTCATAAACTACTGGTGATAGCCAAAAACTTGTGGGCATCAAAGTTGTAGATCACATTAATACGCATCTAATGGCGAAAAGTTTTTACCTCTTAATTGTTTATAGTTAACGAGCTGTGATTAATTGAAAATTGAAATTCCTAATTAAACAACGGGACTTGTGCCACTATGAAGCGTGGTATCTTGGCTTTGTTAATCCTGATTTTCGTAGTTTTATGACAATTATTTACAAAGTTACAGTCCCACTAAGAAGCAACATTCAACAGGCGACTGTGATCTTGACCTTGACGTGACCTCTCCGAAGAATTTGATGAAGCAGGATAACATAATTTTTCTGAGATTTAGCCAAATTTTTTTTCACAAAAGTGAAATTAAGTGCTAATTAATGAGTGATTAACTCATCTCTGTAATAAAGGATCTTACACACTGTAATCGTTGTAATCCGTTATAATTGTAATTCTTCGGTGACTCTGCGGTGCTGCCCAACTGCGTAACAACGCCGGGTGCTGTGTACTACTGTCTATGGTGGTATGCAGGATAAAGAACCCTTGGGATTAATCGATAAGAGTAGGGGGAAACTCCGGTCCCGGGCCTTCTGTTCTGGGGCCCGTATCACCCGAATGGGTTGGGTAGAGCCGTAAAACCCCATCACTCACTACACACTAGGTTCAAATACAAAATTTGTGCACGTTGTTAATGTGCATTGAATGGTGAAAACTTTATTGAAAACCGAGCTGTATTCACGTAGTTTAATCAGCTCGTATGACCTTGACCTTCATCTAATTGATATAACACTTCTTTCAGACCTGCGTCTTGATGCAATGCACATTGTGACGAAATTTCAAAGCTCTAGGTGTATAAAAACCAACGATCTTGTGAAGAAAGTAAATTGCAAACAAACAGACAGACAAACGGAAGCTATTGATATATAGGTAAATCTATGATTTACCCATAAAAAGCAAGGATGATTGGCTGGCAGACTGAGGGCTATAATGCTCATTAATAAATTATATTAACTCTTGCTGTGTTCATTAGTTGGCAGTTTTCCATACAGAGAGTAGTCTATCTACTCTACGTAACAAACAAAACTTTTGAATTACTCATGCAGCTGAAGTTGACCAATCACTTTACCTGGTAGATAGGATTGCCTAACTTATTCTGCGCCCATTTATGCAAAGAAATCGAATGACAAGTCAATTTTGATTTCGAGGGGTGTGTGGTCCCTAAGAGATCTTGCTGAACCAGATGATTCCATACAGGAGCTTTATGAAATGCACATGGCATGTCGAACTAAGCATACCAAGTATTTATTTCTCTGAACTTTGCGATGTGTTTACTCTCTGACATGTTTTGTAACACTTTATCGGAAAGGCACAGTGTCGTTAAAAGGCATTCAAAGCATCGTTAACATGGAGTAGTAGCCTACCTTTGGCTAACTTTGTATAAACCCCGTTTAATTTGTAATAAACCATTCATTCCGCCTTCATGGTTTCTGGGTCTTGTCTACAATACTTGCCACAATACTGAGGGTGGGGATATTGATGAGGATGACGATAATGCCTATGCATTCTCAGTTTTATGATTGTGCATTAGGTTACTCTTCAATGTGTTGTGTATAATATCAAACACTGCTTTTCAACTCACGTGACCGCGATATGCTGGCCCAATTAAGAGGAAGGTGTTTGCTCCATGGCAATTAGTCAGTGGACGCGGTCTCAAATTGTTTAAAAAGCAAGTGACTTGCATGGCGGGTCATTGGAATTCATGTAGTGTGTTGTAATGCTTGAGTATTTTTTTTAATTTAATAATTGTCCGAAAGCAACAGAATGAACCTTGAATCAGAGCCTTCGATCTAAGGTACATTCAAACAGAGATACACATTCGAACATCGATTATTGATTACACAATGTTGACTATATTGGATGGTGTGTCACTTATCATAATCAACAACAACTCATTCCGTTATATATAAGCAGCCAGCCCACCATTTCATGGTCCTTGCCGTCAATATGAACCCCACGGA
>KB306105.1:270436-310436 GCA_000328365.1 Capitella teleta | reverse complement strand
ATTGTAACGTGCATTGCGTTGAAATCACATTACTTATGGCAGCAAATGTATGATATTGGTTTAAAATCTGAGAATAAAAATTAGTAATAATTTACTAAAATTACAATGCAACAATTATTGATGCGTATTTCCTTCCTTTATATAGGTTTTAAATTAAACTGACTGGCAAGAATTATGTTCTAAGCCAGGTTCTTCGTATAATAATTAAGTCGCATTCTTGCAACTCATATTTGCAATTCAAGTAGACCTCTAGGAGTATCGACGTCAGCTTCTCCATTACACTCTGCATAATTCGCATTTCATTGGCCCGAGTACCCGTGATACAGTGGAAGGCAAATAGTCGCCGAGCAAGCGCACGTTCGCTACTCAAATACTCATTCGGCCCCAGGCAGACCTCCAACCCAGTCCTCGATTCGATCAAGGATATTTTAAAAATACACTCATCTTGCAATGTAACCACGTGATGAGATAACAGCCACAGTGACGTCATTCTAATAACCATGGCAACGAAATGGATTGTGATTTTGGTTATTGTTGTTGCGCTGCCTTTCATGGGTAAGTTAAAAAATGTTTTGTTTACTTATTCATGCCTTCAATCATTTCCTTCTGGGATAAACCTTTGTCTGTGTACTATATTTCGAAGTGCATAATTATTCGGTTGCTATGGGTGTTTGAAATGCATGTTTTCTCTTATGTTTTGTTTTGTTGTTGTCAAGAACTGCTCTAGCAAATGAATTACATTGACTTAAAAGTTAAAACGAATATGGCAGACTATTTTAGACTAATTAGGAAAAATTAATGTTCATTTGCTGTTCTCCAATTAAGCAAGTTACACCTAAGTTAAAACCCATCAGTGTAATTATCTTGTAATAAATTAATTGATTCTACCAATTAATTATTATTGCGAACAAAGCTAATCGTCCTGTCTATTTTAAATGCGGGCGTCTTTGAGATTTCTGTATCGTCAAGAAACGAAGCAAATCAAGGCTTAATTTTTCTTTCATCAATTCTTGTTCGTTATACACATTTCGTTTAATGTTGATATCTGGCTTTTAATTACCTTAATTGCAGCCCAATTCTCTTGTCGCCATCAAATGATGTTTCAAGTTGTCTATATATCAATTCTTCTAGCTTTATACAGACAATTCTCCGAGCTTTTCGGAACATTCATATAATATCCGTAATAGAAATGCAAAGTCCATGCGATATCCGCATGGTATGACATTGTCCGTCTGTTACTCTATCTTCACAGTACGCAGTGTCAACTTATTTCCTTCTATAATCAACTATGAAATTTCACACAAACAAGAAGAAACGGAGACAAAAACATCAATTTTGCGACTGTGTCCATGATACATATTCACTAATGGCTGAATGTTTTGTTTTGTTTTGTTTTGTTTTGTTTTTTTCTTTTTCGTGAGGCTTATTTAACTTCGGAATCCTGAACTAAGGCTTATGTGGCGGGAGGAGGTAAGCAAAAGTTAAATGCCTTACCCCAGGACACAGGGTTGGTGGTGGAACCTCCAGTGGCCAGCGCAAAGCCCTTTCGAGGCGAGCACGCTAATCACTCGTCCACTACCTCTCCTTGATGGCCAGGTATAGGTAGAGGTTATGTGTGGGTTACACACATAGAACCACGGACTTACATTACTATTGACACTCCGTCATAATTAAATGTTGAATATAGTTCAAGTGTGCCGGAGCCAATGTGTGCTGAATATCACTAATAGCAGAAGACAAAATATACAGACGGAGAATGGCTAGGCTAGGGTAAACACTTTCTATAATTCACACAGATGAAGACAAAATCCAAAATATAAGCAATCAGTTGACCAACGGTCGATGAAAAAGGACCAAATGTATCTCTTGGGGCACATAAAAGACCTTTTGATGTAAATATTAAAACCAGATTACAGTAATTAGGCCAACAAAACAGCTATTGTGTAATAGCAATAAGATAGTGAACTTCAAAGAGAAGTAACAGGTATGCTCGTTTGGGTCTTGGTAATTCACTGATACACATTGAATGCTTTTGTTGGTCTGCATAGCCTTGGGAACCAGAATAAAATGATCGCCTCGTTTATCAAAATGTGCAATAATGATTTGAAACGCTGATTGGAATGTGTTCCGTTGTAGTTATAATGACCTAAGGGCAACATGTTCGCGATTTGTCCGGGCATTTGTCCAAACTTACGCACGTTTGCATGGATTTCTTTACCGTTTGCACCAATTAAGCGAGCATCGGATAAATACGCCTCCAGCTGCAACAGCCAAAAGCAACTAATAGGGCCGAGGTATCAAAGTGTCAAAAGTATAACAAAAACTATCACTGAACTATATCTTTCAGCCGATATCAAGCATTCGAGAACTTTGAGTTTGGGGACCTGAAGCAGAGAAATTCCTCTTGTCTATCAAACCAAAATTATAATCTACCCCAAGCAAGAATTTCGTTCCCCATGTCAAGAAATGAACTTCATCACAAATCGCGCACAAAGTCTGCCATGACTTAAATTTCTCGAAATAATTAAGAGATATATTACGCGCAGGAGATTTCTTTGCTCGGATAGATTTGACTTCTAGAGCCAGATAACCACCAGAGGCGAAGCCGGAAGCCGAGTGAGGGTATTCGGCTCCAGAAGTACTCGGCTAAATCTACACGAGCATAAACATCGACTTCCCAGAGAGTTAACTGGATTATGCCACATACAAAAAAAAAACAAAAAAACTTCTGACTTAATCTAAGACATTCAGTAAAGACAAACTCATCCTTCACCGTCTTGTTTATATGTCTAATCTTGTCCACTTTCCATAACTTCAGTCGATGCCTGTGACGATGCCACCGAATTCCAGTGTGCCAATGGAGTCTGCATCCTGAAAGACCTCGTCAACAACACCATCAACGACTGTGGCGACAACACGGATGAAGGTCATGGAACCAGATAGGTGTGACGTCATTCTCATGAATATTCATTACAGGAACCGGTTTCTGCATCAATGATCCGTCGTCCGGCAAGAGCAAGTTCAAATGCACGACTGGGGACGACAACTGCATTCCAATGGCGTGGGTGCTGGACGGCAGCGCTGACTGCGCCGATGCATCCGATGAGAGTGAGTGAAGATTGCATTAAGCCTGGATCCATTGTCATGAAGAGTGCGATTGGCACCACATCGTGGTTGATGCATCGTATGCTTTCGTCGTCTTGCTGATACCTTCCTCTGAATCTCTTTCAGGGAAGTTGATAGGCGACCCGTGTCACATGAACAAAAACTGCTGCGTGTGTAGCGATTACGTCGCCAATTCCGAGTGCTATGGTCCTTCAGGGCCGAGCGTCATAGGAGCCACATGTCGATGTCTGTCTGGATATATCATGGAGGATGACGGACTTACCTGCCGAAAGAGTTAGTCCATATTCATACACATAATTGCCGACACCAGTCGATGTGATAAATGCGGGAAATATACAACTCCTCACTACTTAACCACAAGCACCCCCATTCTCCATCGTTCTAGATTTGTAACAATCTACGTATGGTTTCACCCAGGAGAGTTAGGCGATCCTTGCGCCACGGACCCGGACTGCGCGGATGCCATATCTGACACGTACTGCCCAGCTGCCTCAAAGACATGCGAGTGTCAGCCAGGGTACTACATCGAGAACGGAGCCTGTGAGCGAAGTATGTGATTCAAGACGTGTCCCTGTTGCTCTAATTATGGTTTGCAGGGAAAATCCAAGATTCTTGTATCAAGCAGATCGACTGCAGCGCCGCTGTGTCTAACAGCAACTGCACGAATGCCCAATGTTTCTGTAACTCTGGTTACATCAGCAGTCAGGACAATACTCTGTGCACCAAAAGTAAGTTTGGTTGCTAAGGGTCGCATTGCTATGACATTGCTTTGTTGATTGCAGGGAAGATCCACGACACGTGTCACTTGGACACTGATTGCAACGACGCCATCCCTCACAGCAGATGTGAAAGCGGAGAATGTCTTTGTCAGGATAACTATTTAGGAAACAGTGACAATACCATGTGCAACGCCCGACAGATTGGAGACCCATGTTCGACGGACGAGCAGTGCCAGGTAGGGGTGAGTGGAAGTCTGTGCAGAGACGGCACCTGTCAGTGTGGTTCGGGATACACTGACACCAACGCAGTATGCACCAAAAGGAAGATTGGCGACGATACCTGCATAACGACCCAGGATTGCTCCGACGCAGTGGCCCACAGTGATTGCCTGGGAGGGCAGTGCACTTGCCTGGCGGGGTATTACACCCCGGACACCACGGTGTGCATCAAAAGAAGAATTGAAGATGCTTGCAGTGTTGACTCGGATTGCAGTGCAGCTGTTACGGCGAGCGAATGTGCTGCTGGAAGTTGTGCGTGTTTGTCAGGATACTACGCTAGTGGCGACCGCATGGAGTGCATCCGAAGGGAGATTGGTGATCCTTGTTCTGGAGAAGCCGATTGCAGTGACGCTGTTGCTAACAGTGAGTGTACTGGATCTCCAGCCACTTGTGACTGTAGGGATGGATATGTGATCAATGACGATAGGACATCGTGCGATGCCAGGACTGTTGGCTCTGGATGTACGACGGGCGCCGAGTGCACGGTTGTGATCACAAATAGCCAGTGCTCAGCTGACGGCGCCTGTGAGTGCCTGGATGGATACAATCCGAGTGCTAATGGAGATATCTGCACCATGAGGCAGGTTGGGTCTGCGTGTGGAATTGACGAAGAGTGTAGTTCTGCCGTGACCAACAGTTATTGCGCGGCTGATGGCGCATGCAAGTGCAAGTTCGGTTATTACTCGGCGAACGGTGGGGCGGAGTGCCGGCCGCTGGAGATCGGCGAAGGCAGCTGCAGCTCGGACACGGAATGCACGGCGAAGATTCCAAGCAGCGAGTGCGCCAACGGCCGATGTCGCTGTCGGGTGGGATACCTGACTTCCGAAGACAAAACGCAGTGCATTAAGCGGTCCCTGGACGATCCTTGTTCTGTACCAGATGACTGCGCATACGCGATGACAGGAAGTACGTGCCAAGGGGGGAAGTGCGTCTGCCTGGAAGGATACGAAACGACGAGCGCCTCTCAATGTCGAAAGCGACAGATTGGAGACAGTTGCAGCGAGAGTTCTGAATGTGCAGCTGTCTCTGGAGCAGTGTGCGGTTCCAATGGAACTTGTGAGTGCATGCCGGGATACGTTCAAGACGCCAACCAGGGATGCTATGATCGTGAGTTTGCGAAATGTGTGCATAGCTTCCTGTAGATATCTCTCTTGTTTTCAGCTTTGATAGGTTCTGAACCTTGTTCTGCTTCTTCCCATTGCTCTATGTACATTTCAAACTCTTTCTGCCATGAGAATTTCTGTTCTTGCCTCCCTGGCTACCAAGCCTCAGCCAACCAGACTGAGTGCATTGTCCTCTCTCTCGGGGATAACTGTACCTCTAACAACTGGTGCATTGCAGCCATACCCAACAGCGCCTGTGTTGACGGTGCCTGTTCATGCCAAACAGGTTTTATTCACAACTTGTCATCATGCTTGCCTCGCAAAATTGGGGACTCTGGTTGTTTCAACGAGAGAGATTGCAGAGCTGTGCCTGATGCTACCTGCTCTGAGAGTGGCCACTGTCAATGCGCCCCTGGATATAAGTCTCACCTGGAAAACAGTGAATGCATTCCGAGATTAATCAACGACGAAGGCTGTCTTATGAACTCAGATTGTGCCGTCTTGCACAGTAATTGTTCTAATGGGACATGCCAATGCCAGACAGGCTACAGACCTGACAACGATTTCCTTATCTGTAACGTGCTCCAGATAGGAGATGTGTGCAACACCGACACAGAATGCACAGTGCACACACAGTACAGTGAATGCACCAATGATCTGTGTACCTGTGTACCGGGTTTCTCGCGAGATGGAAACTCTTGCCGGAAGACAAAGATTGAACAACTGAAATGCCTCACTCACATTGATTGTTTGCAGTTAGTGCAACATAGCGAGTGTCGTCGGGATTTCTGTCGATGCCAATATGGCTTCTACAAGGTGAGCAATAACACTGAATGTAGTCGGATGAGCATAGGACACACTGCGTGCCTGGACGACGCGTTCTGTCAGAGTGCGATCCCGAATACAGTCTGCATGGATGGAGTCTGCGAATGTACAAAGAACTACAATGCTAACACCATCAACAGCGACTGCATACCAATGGCGGTGACTGATTTCGCGTGTACGCGCAATAGACAGTGTACAGATGTCGCATCCTACACCGTTTGCAATCAAGGAAAATGTTCATGTCGACCTGGATTCACAATGGATGGTATGATATGTCAAGGGACGGTTATTGGGCAGTCGTGTCTGGCCGATGAACAATGTTTGGCAGCGGATCCTGACAGTGCGTGTGTGACTGGTATATGTCAAAGGCAGGACGATGGGTGCCACTCAGAGGGGACCACTCCAGGTAGCTTCATTGCATGCAGGTGTTGCATGGGAGCATGGATGATTAATAACATGCATGGTTTGTGGATTGTGCCACGCAAAGACTGCTCTTGCACAACTCGAATGACTTGCAGCAGTGATTAAAATTTGAATAAGGAAGACGGCTGCATAAAAAAAGAGAAGGTAACCAATAAATAGAGAGCTTGGTTGCATTGTATAGGTCTAAAAACTGCAAAGTGAAATGAATAAAGCAGTTAAGACATGGTCACATTAATTTGTATTACATGTAAATCATATGAGCCGATCATTGGCCTTGCATTGAAAAAAAATTGACAAATTTCAAAGAAGTGGAACACTTCATGTATAGTCCTACATATTCCCTGTGACATAATATCACAGATTATTGTTAGTCAGCGCAATTAATAAGACATGTTGTGTGTCTCTAATTATCGGAGATGCTTCAAAAAATGCATGCTGCCTTTGAAGTTATGGAAGTCACCAAATCAGAAGTTGAGATGCACCCATTATGAAGAATGAATGGTCGCCATATAGTGGTTTCATGCCTGCCATTGGACGTGAATCGTGGACGTTCTTCGTGCTTTAATACCCTTGGCCCAATGATCGCATGCTATTAATACACTTTCCTTCTTTATAACTAACAGCTCACATCTCAAACTATTTTTCCCCTCAAAAATCAAGATCTCGTGAAGTGTTTTCTTCCTTCTCAATAAATATTGCTGACGCACGGATAATAAAATTAATCAAATACAGACTAGATACAAACATTGTTGACACGATAAGTGCGCTATTCTTACGCAAATGGGTCTGCTTGCTTTGGAATTATATTTTTCGATGCTAATCATTATTTCATGTTATTCTTTGTTTATTTCACAGCTCAAGCTGTCACCAAAAAAGAGTATGTATGATTTTTCTTCACCATTTATTAGAGATCTGATAATGCTGGTACTAGTATGCATAAATGTACATGCATAAGTCAGACCTCGCAACCTGAACAGCCTTGGTTTTACAAGCTTTTGTTCGGATTTCGGGATTTTCGGTTTGAGAAACAAGAGCTACAATAGGTGTCTCATCCAACATTCTGATGTATATGGAGCCGACGCTCTGATGTTTATCAATATCGTGGCTGCCTGTGTTCTAATTAATAGTTTATATTCAATGATAAAATCCCTTCGGGATCAGGGTTTAATTTGTGTTCTGAATACGGACTGCATATAGGTCACTTAAAGAGGACCTCTGGTTGTTTTGAACCATTAACGGATGATAGAGGATTCACTCCAAAAGACAAATACGTCTTTTGACTGACATATTTTTAGACAATACGCTTGCTGTGGACTAATTCCTAGATACATTGAATTTGAGAGATTTAAAATCTCGCTTTCTTCTCGCGTTCGATTTCATACCGTCGTGACGGCATAAAAGTATTTCTCCTATTGTTAACAATGGGAGCCGTCGAGTGAGTTGATCTTTCAGCATTTCTAATAAAAGAAATCTCGCACTCATCTCGTTTCAAGCTATTCTGCTTGAGCAGGAAATTCGTATTTTAATTTGTCTTGAATATCATTCACAGTTGGCAATTTTTTTCGAAAATGGTTTCTCGTCACCCAATAAAGCCCACAGAACCGATCTAAAAAGGTTCCAAAATGAACAGAGGTCCTCTTTAAGCATAGGGCCTAGGGTGCGTCATGAGCCATACTGTTCTGATAGCGAGGGAATTCGGTTTGTGGGGATAAGGAATTCGAGGAGTGATGTGTAGGTACATCGGATTAATTGGCGATACTTTTCGGAGGATGATGATGGTGGTTTGAATGTTAGAAATTATGATAAGATGTTAACTTGCAATCCTAGATGGTGTCATCTTTGTCAGGTTCTGTATTCCATTGTTTATGATAGTATGCAGGACAGTAGTGTTGCCATTAAATAGATATGTTGACTAAATTGAACAGCAACTGAAATAGTGACGCGTGATCTGCTTTACAGGTGCACTGGTGGTCTGTTGGAGTGCGAACCATGGATTTGTGAGTCCCTTTAAAGTTTATAAGCCCATGACGTAATGATGACGTCACTCCCCTCTTTCAGTGGCTGTCATTGCGGTCGTTATAGCAATGATTCTAGCAGCCATCGTCGCCTTCATTGTGTGGAAATTCTGTTGCGTGAAAAACACTCTTGCCCCGTAAGTATGATTGGTAAATTGATTGATGATTGATTAATTATTTACAGGTGTGGTTCTTCAAGAACAAAGCCCGGAGTCAGAATCGTCGAGGACTACGACAAACGGTGAACATCGAATTTTAATCATTGGGAATTTCAGTTGAGATGCATTTGCAGTACATCCAAGCCAAGAGTGGTGTCACCCAACACAGCATACTCATCGCACGCCAGAGGCTCCTGGGCGGAGTGGTCAGTGCGACCAACGTCCAATGTCCACGCCTATTACAACTCAACTGAGCTAAGAGAGCCTGAAGATGTATTAGGTCAGTGTACTTGGCTCTGCATCAGCTCTCTTTCGTGACGCCTATAATCTGTTATTTACTCATATTTTCCACTTGAGTCTTTTTACTTGAACCTGCCTGGAATAATTAATTCATATTCATCCACTCTTCACTATAGACTTCAGAGTGATTGAAACCTCTATATTTCAAATCTCATGACCTCAAATATCCTTGTATTCAGTTCTCGATGAGGACATAGCTGTCTTTCGTTCTTACCTTTGTAAGTACTTTGTTTCATCTTTTTTTTTTCTTTATCTTGCATTATTTCTTGCTTATTTTCTCAGCTTCTATCTGCTCTTCTGGTCTTCGGAAACCGGAGATAAAAGTTGATACTCGACTTACTGAAATCGATGTTTGAATAGAACCGTAAATTGAGTACGTGCAGTTGTTAAATTCCAATTTGTATTCTATAATAAAGAATAAAATCTTATGTCATATAAATAATGAACTCAGCTTCTTGAATTCCTGTGAACTGAGTGTTGCCATTTTGTTTCCACCCGGTACGTACATTGGACTCAAAATGACTGCTATGCAGTAATCAGCAGTATGCTGATCACATCTTGGCTTATCCGCATAGTATTATATTCCATATAGTATTAATCACGCCACACCAAAGCATGAGTTCACAGAGCATGAATTAACTATGCATGACGTCACTGATTTGTTATATAACAGGAGGAGACTGGGTCTGGATCTTGGATCCGTTGACGAAGGGTCCCGTCATGTACCAATCGAAATCCACCAAAGCACCCGACGACATCGCATGTAAGGCATCCCTCGCTTTGTTCATATTTTTTTCTTCTCAAACTATAATTATATGCTGTTTCAATTTTGGGCAGAATGGCACTGAACACATTTTAAATGTATTCGTTGTCATCTGCTTCGCACGTCGCATTTGTTATATATTATTTTGCACGATCTTCTACGAACGATATTGTTTATACAATAATTGAATAATTACCATGTCCTCTGATTATTATTGACATGTACATCTGCTGTATAGTATTGTGTAATGCATGAACTTTGACCTTTTCTCCGCTTCAACAGCTCAGAGAACAATACTTCGTTGGAAGAATACGAACCGTAAGCAGAGTAGATCAGTCGTGAATTACATGTGTAAATTCTGTGCTACGCATTTTTTTGCTCTTCCGAGTTCAGCTATCTTCGATTTTATTTCTTTTTACAGAGTATTTCTTTCGAAAGAGTATTTTAAGAGTTGTCAATGGAATTGAAAATCTCCTAACAAATAGACCGAACAAGTCTGTAGTCTGATATATACTAATACAAGTACTAGTAAACTTTTGTAGTTAACACAGGTTAGTGTAAATCCCTTTTAAATGATTAAAAATATCTTCCACAGCCATCGAACTAACAATAACTTAAATTTACATTATCTTAATTTTGTTTGGATGTTGTAACTTATTTGTAAGTCAATAGCCCAGTTAAGTTGTTCTGAGGTGATGCCTCATCTAAAACAGTTGCATAAATTTTGATAATTTTGCCTTAATCTACCATAATTTGCATATACTTCCAGGTGAAGAAATTCTCCCAGAAGGGAACGACAAAGTCGTCAGATTCTCCAACACAATCACAGAAGTGGACAGTTAAAGTCATTTCATGAGCATGAAAATCCTATTAACTAATGTATTAATTAACCAATGAGTACTCGCTCAGCTCACCCGGCCCTTGAAAATCTAGTATTATTAGCTTGATTCTAAGGAAGCTAAGGTGTTTAAATAATTATACTGTAAAGATAACATTAATATTGCCTTAATTTCCTTAATTCTAATTTTTGGTTGGTGTGAATAGGTTGTTATCAGATGCTACGGGCATTTAAATACGTTACTTTTCACATTATTCTGTGATGCTGTCCTGTTATATCTTAATTTCCTGATGATTATTCTCTCTCTGCATTTCCATTTTTCCCGGTTCAAAACTTAGTCTTAGCTATTTATTTCTATCATTAACAGATTCATGCAATTTCTTAATTAATTAATTAATTAGCTATTTATTTCTAACTTAAGATTCATGTAATTTCTTTTAAATTCGTAATTTTCAACATTGTATTTTTTCTTCCAATCTATTTGAGAATTATTGTTTTGCTAATATTTTTATTCTTGAGCAATCGACACCCAAGCAATTGTGAATATATTACATATTATTAATATATTAATAATATATATTATCTGATGCCTGAAATTATCAGCCGCATAATAAATATTTACATGTTGAGAAATCTTGAGATTCATTTTTAATCTTATTTATAGAATTTAATCCTAATAAGTTACGCAATTATGTTCTCAAGTTGAATAAAGAGATCAATAAAAATGATTAAAAAACAGAACAATTATTTTGAGCATTTATTTGAAGCAGAAATTGAGAAATGTGAAGTGTGTGATAAACATTGAAAAAAATTCAATCAATGATAAAAACAGGATGAGTTGCATGACGACGTAATGCACAAGTTACATAACACAATTAACAGCAGATAAACAAGTCAGACCTAAAATATTATCTGTACATCTATTGCGAACATACCATGAAGATAGCAAGACCATAATATACAGTCATATGGGATGTATTTATTTGATAAAATAATGTTAATGGAACAAAGCGTTGATATTGTGAGAAAACACACTACATGATCGAGGTGTGCAGGATAATTTTGTTGTTGTCATTCAAAAGTCAAAGATGGCTGAATCTTGCTAAAAAACAACAGTAAACTAGAACAGATTTTATCTAAAATCGTATGTAGATGCATAAAAAGGGGAGATTGCTAAACAATTAATCAATGCATGAGTAAACAATAGAAGTCAGAGGGAGACAAAGAAAAGAAAATAATAAAAATATGCAACACACAATAGGTCAAATGCTTCAGAAAAGTCTTAGTTTCTCATAACACATCTCATTTATCAACCGGCAAGTATTGGTTACAGGTAAACTTAAGATTATTGCCACATACCACAGTTACAGAGGCCTCTTATCAAGCTTTAAAAGTACATTGCATTATTAAACGGAGCCCCAAGGAGAAGGAAATAATAAGCAAGGGGAAATGCCACTAGGTTTCTGATCAAGATTTATCTTGAGTTTCCCAATAAATATAAAATTTAAATCCATGGGAATGAAAAAAAAATGCTTATCACAAAATGATCCTTGAGTTGTTAACATAAAGCGAGATTTCTGCCTAATCGAAGCTTCCAAAACTGCCGAAACTTCCTCCGCTGAATGAACCTGACCAACTGAAGGAGCCCCAGGAGCCCCTCCCCCAGCCCATGCCTCCCCCCCACCCCCAGGGGCCCCCTCCATAATGCATGCCGCCACCCATCATCCGTCCTGCGAGATATCCAGCCGCTGCGCCTCCGACCAATCCTGAAAACAGAAACACAAGAAACAATAAGATTGAATATTGTTACAATTGTGTTTTCATGTAATCAGCACTAAGCACACTTAGTGAGGAGCAGAATTCGCGCTTTCAGAGCACAAAATGAGAGGACTCCTTTCAACACAAGGAGACAACCCAAATGGAAAATGGACAAATCTGAGAAGGGGAAGAAGATTGAGCCTAATCCAAAGGAATAAAGGACAGTCTCAAGTAAATTTCTTGTGCCAGAAGGTGACATTCATCAGACAATACACATGCGGAACAAGACGGCAGATATTTTGTATATCTAATTCTTTTGCATATTTGTTTTCGTATATCTCCATTGCAAGGACCCAGACGTAGTTCCATTATGGAAGATGAAAAAGACTGCTTGAACAGCAAATTGGACAGGTAGATATACATACTATTCACAACGTTATACTCGCAAGGTATTTTCTATGTTTATCAGAGGAAGAGGGGGCAATTTAAAGCCAGCCTATGTCAGCAGGAGTGGACATATGTGGCTATTTGGAGCAGAGATTCGCGTGGAGACCATTGTTGCTCTATATGCATGCACTCTTTTGATGCTGTTGTTTCTCCAATTAAAAGAGATTGAGAGAAAACTTCATCTATGCCCAAAGCATGCCAAGGAATACCAATATTCGAGAGAGAGTTTTTGGTGATTTTTTTGTTACAAATATAACATATACTTCAACCATTACAAGTTTTCAATTTGTTGTATAATTAGTTTGATTTTCCATTTGAATTTCAGATCCAAAAGAGGCGGGAGCAGGATCGGTGCTTCAACTTTCGCCAACTAGACTTGCACAAATCAAGTTGAATGCAGTGATTGAGCAAAATCGAAGATGCGCCTTTGATACAAATATAGTGGCTCCGTGTGGTGGTATGGGGAAGTCAACCCTGTGCCAGAAAGTGACCTTCAGTTGGGCCGATACTGCATTTGCAGTATATATTATTGTAAAGCTAAATATAATATATATAATATTTCAATTTATAATTGGACTCAAAGCCTTTGAAGTCTATTTCATAAAATAAAATATATTAAAATGTCAGAGAAAAACCAAGGAATATTTGTTCGTTACCAAAGGACATGACATGATGGGGTTTTACGGCTCCACCCAAACCATTCGGATGCTACCAAAAGAACGAAGTTTGGAAGTCCTGATGAATTCAATGCCCATAACTCCTTCTCAAGGAAAATCCAAAAGCAAATAGTGTAAACTCTCTTTTTATGCACAATATTTTTCATACAATTAGCTAGTATCAATATTGTTTAGGACACTGTTGCAGATTGCCAATTTTTATTATAGTATTTCCTTTAGTCAGTATTAGTTGAAGACCAACCATAATTCATACACTTTACACGTATTCTTTAAATTGTATTATAATCTAGACCAGAAAAGAATTTCAGATCCAATCGAGATCAGAGCACCATCACCGCTTCAACCTTTCGCCAACTGGATTTGGTTAATATCTCATAATAACAAACAAACCCTTTGGGGTCTATTTTACTTTTAATTAATTGCTCTTAAAATTGCATTAACTGTCTAACTGTGACATGACTATGTATTTTGCTTCTCCACTTGTGAAGGTTCAATATAATTTGTAAACACAGCAGATTCCAAAATCACAGAAAAAAACCAGGAAAAGACCGGCCAACGAATTCGATTTTATGTTGGTAATAGCTAGTCTTCATGGAAAAAAAATGTTAAACCCAATCACATCAGATTTCAAAGGACCAAATGTTGACCAAGAATGGACAACCCGAATGAATTTGACTTCATGCTTATTACAGGCTTTGAAAAAAACCACACTTCCCGTCCTCAGTAATTATATCAATAAGTTATTGGTAGCATTTGTGTTTATTCATGCTTTTTTTTGGTGTGTGTGTGTGTGTGTGTGTGTGTGTTTTTTGGTTTTTTGGTTTTTTTTGGCTTGACTAATATAGACGATCTACTTTCAGGATATGGACATATTCCTGTGCACTCTCAGTCCAAAGGTCTACAAACATAGGCAGAGTTTACAAAACAATGCTAGAGTGAAACAGTGAGTATGTTAATTAGAGTCAATCCTCAATAACTATACCAATAAGTTATTGGTTGAATTAATGTGTACCTAAACCTTTTATGGCATATGTTTGTTTTTCTCCAGCAAAATTACTTGTTATCATTCATTATATTTTATTTTGAAGACACTGCTGCAGATTTCCTGCTCATTGTTGATACATTTGATGAAGCCTGCACTGAAAATGTACCATTGGAACATACTTGAAACACAAAGAGCAACTTCCCACACTTGACATTGTGTGAAAGAGATTGATTTTTTCAAGTATTAGAAACAAAACATTTGAATTAAAGACATCAGTCATTGACCGTGCAGAGAACAGGTTGCTAATTATTTGCGGACGTTTTTGCACAAATCAACTTGAATGCAGTGATTGAGCCAAATCAAAGATGCACCTTTGGTACAAATATAGTGGCTCCGTGTGGTGGTATGGGAAAGTCAACTCTGTGCCAGAAAGTGACCTTCAGTTGGGCCGATACTGCATTTGCAGTATATATTATTAATTTTGAAGCTGAATATAACATATATAATATTTCAATTTATAATTGGACTCAAAGCCTTTGAAGTTTATTTCATAAAATAAAATATATTAAAATGTCAAAGTGAGTGAGTGAGTGATGGGGTTTTACGGCTCCACCCAATTCGATCGGATGATACGGGCGCCAGAACAGAAGGCCCGGGACCGGGGTTTCCCCCTACTCTTATCGATAAATCCCAAGGGTTCTTTATCCTGCATACCACCATAGACAGTAGTACACAGCGTCTGGCCTTGTTAATATTACAATGTCAGAGAAAAACCAAGGAACACTTGTTCGCTACCAAAGGAACAAAGATTGGAAGTCCTGATGAATTTGATGCCCATGACTCATTTTCAAGGAAAATCCAAAGGCAAATAGTGTAAACTGTCTTTTTATGCACAATATGTTTTTTCATAAAATTTTTTAGCAGATGCAGATTCCAAAGTCACAGAAAAAAACCAGGAAAAGACCGGCCAACGAATATGATTTCATGTTGGTAATAGCTAGACTTCATGGAAAAAAATGTTAAACCCAATCACATCAGATTTCAAAGGACCAAATGTTGACCAAGAATGGACAACCTGAATGAATTCGACTTCATGCTTATTACAGGCTTTGAAAAAACCACACTTCCCGTCCTCAGTAATTATATCAATAAGTTATTGGTAGCATTAGAGATTGATTTTTTCAAGTATTAGAAACAAAACATTTGAATTTAAAGACATCAGTCATTGACCGTGCAGAGAACAGGTTGCTAATTATTTGTGGACGTCTTTGCACAAATCAACTTGAATGCAGTGATTGAGCCAAATCAAAGATGCGCCTTTGATACAAATATAGTGGCTCCGTGTGGTGGTATGGGGAAGTCAACCCTGTGCCAGAAAGTGACCTTCAGTTGGGCCGATACTGCATTTGCAGTATATATTATTGTAAAGCTAAATATAATATATATAATATTTCAATTTATAATTGGACTCAAAGCCTTTGAAGTCTATTTCATAAAATAAAATATATTAAAATGTCAGAGAAAAACCAAGGAATATTTGTTCGTTACCAAAGGACATGACATGATGGGGTTTTACGGCTCCACCCAAACCATTCGGATGCTACCAAAAGAACGAAGTTTGGAAGTCCTGATGAATTCAATGCCCATAACTCCTTCTCAAGGAAAATGCAAAGGCAAATAGTGTAAACTGTCTTTTTATGCACAATATGTTTTTTCATAAAATTTGCTAGCAGATGCAGATTCCAAAGTCACAGAAAAAAACCAGAAAAAGACCGGCCAACGAATTTGATTTCATGTTGGTAATAGCTAGACTTCATGGAAAAAAATGTTAAACCCAATCACATCAGATTTCAAAGGACCAAATGTTGACCAAGAATGGACAACCCGAATGAATTTGACTTCATGCTTATTACAGGCTTTGAAAAAAACCACACTTCCCGTCCTCAGTAATTATATCAATAAGTTATTGGTAGCATTTGTGTTTATTCATGCTTTTTTTGGTGTGTGTGTGTGTGTGTTTTTTTTTTGTGTTTTTTTTTTTTGCTTGACTAATATAGACGATCTACTTTCAGGATATGGACAGCTAGTATCCATGTTTGTATATACTTCTTAGGAATGCATTCAAGCCTTCGAAATCACACTTCCCTTATGTTTGTATGTCTGTGCTCCCAGAAAGAAATTCCAACATCCTTGGATGGGAAGTCAACCCTGTGTCAAAATGTGACATCCAGTTGAGCCAACAGACATCGATCAGCCATACAATTATAATTCTGACATTCATGACCACATTGGCTTATTAATTAAATAATTAGTAGAATGACCAAAATATGACGCAGAATAGAAATAAGAAACCACTTACGCCTGAGATATTCTATTTGCTTCAACTCCATTGGCTGATAATTAAGCATAATTATTGTCCAGCAGTGGTTTCATTTCCATTAGATTTCAAAGTTTAGACACACATCTCGGTTTGGTTGCAGTTTAACGTCTTACCCAGGACTGAAAAAGATTGTGGCAAGAAACAATTAAAACTCCAGCATTAAACAATGTATCAGCAGATAATGGCAAAAAAAACAAGCATATAACCTAGTTCTGTCGCAGTACCACAAAGGAAGAAGGAGTTCCCACTAAAGAAGCAGATAATGCATACTGGATGTTGTGGGCTTTGATGGTCATGTGCTGAATGTATACAGCGAAGTGTACAATAATATTCCAAGCGGAAAGATCAATGAAGTGAGAAGACGCTATTTTCATGCCTCTGCGTATTTTCTTTGTTTTTTTCAACGTTTTTCGTCCATTTGAAACTGGGATTTTTGCACAGGATAGTGGTAAATACTCCCATTACCTATTCCCAAGACATCTGATTATTTCGTCCCATATTATCTGTCCACTTCGGGGCACTTTTCCAACCTCGTGCTGAAGCTGTCATTTTGGTGAGTCAATCAAGAGGACTTCGTAACCAGTGACCCCCCTCCCCGCCATTTTGAAATCAGCTGACTTTCTTTACAAACACAAAACTTAATGACGGCTAAGCTAACGAACGCATTGTTGAAATTACTTCACTGAAGGCCGAACTAACAGCTGCTAAAGCGTCCATCGCTCAGCCTGGTGCCAACCCCAGCCTTAACTTAACTCCCTCAACCCGTCGGCTCCATCATCGTCTACCCCTCCTTCGTTTGCTGATATGATCAAACCATCTGTCCAGTCGGTGCTGAACGAGGAAAAGGTGAAAAGTGACGTCATAATTAGTGGTCAAGCTGAAACCCAAGATGACGTAGAAAATGTTCAGAAGATCTGTGTAACTCTCAACTTTCAGAATAGGCCAACCAGAGTGCAAAGAATGGGCAAACAAGGGTAGGGAGATAAACCCCGGCTGCTGAAGCTGACATTCCCTTCTGCTTTCGATGCACGTACATTCCAGTCAAAAGTGATTGAGACATCTAAGGCAGGCTCTACTTCTCTCCCATAATTCAAGTGTCGTCCTGGACGCACGAAGGAAGAACGAAGGAAGTATGCTGAACTGAGCCAGATAATGTTCAACCTGAATAAGGAAACACGTGATGCTGGCGACAACTCCAGTTTCAGCCTGCGTGAGTCCTTACAAATTTGGAAATTTGCCAAAAAACAACAAAGGAAAGTGGATGCGCGATCGTCAGTGGAAGGCACCGGAAATCCCTGAACAGGATGCTTCGGGGAACGCCTAAGGAAAAACGTCGCCCTATCGAGGATCCCTTGCATCTACTTGAATGCAAGAAGCATGAAGAGTTTTTCAGCTACGAACAATAAACTTGTCGAGCTAACCAACCTCATCAGTGAATGTGATCGACGCTCGCGTGGTAGCTATTACTGAAACATGGCTGAACAATTCTGTGCAAAATAGTGAATTACTTCCTCCTCGTTTTTGCTTCCACCGTAAGGATCAAAATGAGACGAGCAAAGGTAAACGCGGTGGAGGTGTCCTCCTTGGCATTCACTCGATGGTACTATCAAAGAGACGACCGACCTTGAACCACCCTGCGAAATACTTGTGTATGAAGTTAACGCCGCCACGTCGCCGTTGTTTTGTGCTACCGCCCCCCCGCCCCCTGCCAGCGACTGTGATGTGTTTATCAACTACCTAAATGATGTAATGTTTAATGTTTCAAAGGAATTCTCACTAATCTGTGTTTTGGGTGATTTTAACATGCCGAACATTAAGTGAAATCAACCTGAACAGAATCATGTCAATTGCGATGTTGATTTCATTCACATAATGCAATCATTCTTTATGAGTCAACTCAATACTATTCCTTCCAATTCTCACATGAATGTTTTGGATCTAATGTTTACAAATACCAAGGGTCTTATTAAAGAGGTGTGCGATGTGCATTCAAATTATCAATCTGATCATGCTGTTCTGTATTTTGATCTCTGTCTCCGATTACCGAATAGACATAGAATTAAGCGAGAGGTTTATAATTACAAAAAGACTGATTTCAATTTGCTATTTATTCCAACTATTTACGAACTCTCCTCTGACTGATTTTATTTCTTCAAATGCTGGTGATGTAAATGTAATGTAGAATGTTTGGTTGAAGAATGTACAAAACTTGCTTAAACAATGTGTGCCCAAAGTATCAATCATGAATTCGCGAGATCCACCTTGGATCGACGGCGACGCTCGTCATACAATTCATTTAAAGAACAGTGCATGGCGTAAGGCAAAGCAAACAAACACTGAGGAATCTTGGGCGCAGTTTAGATCATTACGTAACCAAACACGCATGCTTCTAAGGGCAAAGCACGATGCATATATTGCTTCATTAGGCGAAATGTGTCGGATTAATCCTAAACATTTCTGGTCATTCTTTCATTTCAAAACTAAATCTCCTTCTCTCCCAAATGTCATGTCTAACGGTACAAGTACGTGTGTTGAGGCGTCAGATAAAGGAAAAATGTTAAAACGAATATTTTAGTTCGGCGTTGATTTCAGCGACCCTCCACTCATGGCTTCACTTAACTGTTCAAAGGTGCCAGACCCCCATTTCACGATCGTGAATGTTTTATCTGTTTTTGTTTCTCTTGATGTTAACACTGCTTTTGCTTTCAATGATGTTCCTCCATTAGTTCTTAAGAAAAGTCGCTTTTTTCTAGCTCCTGCTCTATGTGCTTTATTTAATATCTGTATTAAATGTCGAAGTGTACCTCTTGAATGGAAAAGGGCCAGTATTGTTCCGGTTTTTAAAAAAGGAGATAAATCCATCGTTTCTAATTATCGACCAATTTCTATTTTATCTACTGTCTCTTAAGTCATGGAGCGTTGTGTTTTTAATCACATACATGTACATGTACATACATTTACTCTTTTGTTTCTAATCTTATTTATCAACTGCAGCACGGCTTTTGTAAAAATAGATCATGTACAACTCAATTATTAGATGTTTACCACCGCATTGGTTCTATTTTAGATAAGGGTGGTCAAATCGATGTTGTATTTTTGGATTTTAGTAAGGCTTTTGATTGTATTTCTCACAATCTTTTATTGTACAAATTCAATTTTTTTACGGTATTAGTGGTGATTTATTAGAATGGATCAGAAACTATTTATGCGATCGTTATCAAAATGTTTTAATTGAAGGCAAAAGCTCTAATTATAATAATAATAATATAATAATAATAATAAGCTTTATTGCAGTAAAGCAAATGGCAGTACAAAGAGGATGGATCCTATTGGGTTAGTACTGCCACGGTTGGGTTAAAAACATTAAAAGTGATAAAAGCCGTGGCATCTGCAGGTTGAAGTAATGGTACAGGATGACTTGACATCATAATGTTGCATTTTCGATAAATAAAAATTGTTAACATTGGTTCTAAAGGTATTTAAAGTTTGACAGTTACGAGCAGCAGATGGTAAAGAATTCCACAGAAATATGGCACGATTGAAATAAAATGATTGAAATGACTCGGTTCTGACTAGAATAGGTTTCAAGCTATTAGTGCATTGTTGAGAACGAGTGTGACTAGAATTGGTGTAAAATTGTAAAATATGGGTAAAATCAACATCAATGAGACCATGTAAACATTTGTATAAAAAGGTTAGATCGGCAATCTCTCTTCTAAAAGACAAAGGTAGAAGCTGCAATTTTGTACAACGTTCGGTATAAGATAGATCTGGCTGATAATTCAGGATATATTTTGTAAATTTACGTTGAACAGATTCAATGGTTAATATATTGCCATTAGTTTGAGGCGACCATACTTGAGAACAGTTTTCCAGCTTGCTACGACAAAGAGATATGTACAATTGTAATTTTACAGATGAAGGGGCATTATAACCGATTGATCTCTTGATCATTCCAGACACTTGATTAGCTTTGGAAGTAATTGAGTAAATATGGTCTTTAAAAGATAGTGATGGATCAACAGATACACCTAAGTCTTTAAAATCGACAACTTTTTCAAGGGCAACACCATTCATCGTGTAATTAAAATCAACCGGGCTTCGTGACCGAGTAATGGTAAGAGCTTTACATTTGCTGGGATTGAAAGACATAAGATTCTTCATACTCCAATTATACAGTTGATCAATATCTTGTTGTAAATGTTGACAATCAGTGATACATGTAATGGGTTTAGAACATTTTGAGTCATTGGCAAAGAGAGCAACAGTGCTGTGAGATGCGACAAGGGGCATGTCATTAATATACAATAGGAACAGTTGGGGACCTATGATACTACCCTGCGGTACACCTGATGAGACCGGGGCCCAGTCAGAGAAAGCACCATCTATCATGACTCTCTGTTTTCGGGACTGCAGGTAGCTTTCTAACCAGTCCAGTAGACAGCCACTGATTCCAAACAGGTGGTGCAATTTTTTCAACAGTAAATGATGGGGAACAGAGTCAAAAGCTTTGCTAAAATCGAGAAAAACAATATCGACTTGACCGCCTTTGTCCAAGATGGACCCAATGTTGTGGTACACATGCAGTAATTGACTAGTACATGATCTTCCCTTCATAAATCCATGTTGGAGAGGGTATATTTTTGGCCACAAATAATTGTAAAGGTAGTTGAAAATACACCTTTCCATAACTTTTGATACGATACATAGAAGTGAAATAGGTCTGTAATTAGCAACATCCTGCTTGTCACCTTTCTTGAACACAGGGATTACATTAGCTAATTTCCAATTCTCAGGTACGCTACCAGTGTACAGCATGGTGTTGAAAAGAACTGCTAGGGAGGGAGCTAAGGCGAGGCCACACTTCTTGAGTACAATTGGAGCAATGTCATCAGGGGTACAGGCTTTACTAACATCGAGATGTGAAAGAACAGAAGCAACATCATCAACTGAGAAATGTGGTACAGGAATTGAGGGGGCAGGGTCACCTGACAGAGTAAGAACATCAGACATATTTGAATTAAAAACTGAGACAAAGTGAGCTTTAAACAATTTGGCCTTTTCGCGTACATCGGTACATTCGATCATATCATTACGAACAACAGCAGGGGTGGAGCGGGATTTTGTTTTTGCTTGAAAAAAGACCAGAACTTTTTAGGGTTTGTTTTACATTCATCAGCAAGGGACAAGATATATGCATGTTCCTTCTGGAGTGCCCCAGGGTTCAAATTTAGGTCCACTACTGTTTTAACTTTACATTAATGATATGCCTAATGTTGCTTTAAATTGTACTACAACTCTTTTTGCTGACGATAGCAAATGTTTTAAATCAATACAAAGTATAAGTAATTGTAGGCTTATACATAGCGATCTTAATGCATTGCATGAATGGAGTTCCATTTGGCGAATGACTTTTAACCCATCAAAAAGTAAGATTTTATGTATTACTCTCTCTCATATTTATTCAAATATTTTAATGGCACCATTAACGTTGATTTTAGTTCTGTTATTAAGAAATTTTACTCCAATAAACGACTGCGCTCGGGGCATTGTTTAGAACTTATATCACCTTTTACCAGGACTGAGTCTTTTAAAGTGTCATTTTTTAACAGTCGTTCAATTGCGGAATATTTTACCTTTAGAAATTCGAGGCTCTTCATCGCCCACTGTTTTTAAATCAAAACTTATGCTTTTTTATACCATCAAATTGAACTCTTATGATGTTGATAATTCTTGCACTTGGAATTCAACGTGCAGATGCACCGGTTTTTACCATACCTGATACTCTTTTAACTTGGTTGTTTTATATTATTTTACTTGCTGTACAAATTCACTCTTTTGTTTTATTTTGTTAAAATATGTTGCTGGCAGTTTTATATAGGCTGTGCCTGTCCTGCCATGCTATTGCATGTAGTGAGTGATGGGGTTTTACGGCTCCACTCAATCCGATCGAATGATACGAGCGCCAGTAATGTTTCATTGATTGCATGCATGAAGTTCAATAAAAAATAAAGAAAAAAGAAAAAAGAAGAAGAATGTGGAAAAGTGAAAATACCGGAAAAAAAGGATCTCTGAGGATCATCAAACGAAAGTAAGAAAGAACCGTAGTGAGGAGAATAGTGACTACGGTCCAACCAAAAAAGAAGCTTAATGAGTGGTCATAAAGTAATATTATAGGTATGTAACCTATTAAAGGAATTATCCCCCAGTAAACAATTCAGAATTGATAAAATGAACGAATGTATCCAGCAATCCCTGTACTCACCAGCAGCCATCTTGCCCGCCCCTTTGTTCGATTTCTCTTTCACGATGACCGTCCTCTGCGGTTGTCCTTGGTAACCAGCAGCAGCGCACCTTGAGGGTAACCTAGCAATAGAAATGATGCCATTTAATGTTTAACAGGAATGTCACCAGAATATTCCATTTACTTTCCAATTATCCATAAAATATATAACTAGAAATCAAAGATTCGAGTTCTCTGTTTATCTGCACGAATAACACTGGAAAATCCATGTTCGCTATCAATTATCTATGCACAGTCTCTAAAAATAGATAGGAAATTCCCACGAGCATATAACCCTGCAGCATGGTTATGCTCATGCGGAGTCATGCCCTTCAATAACATAAATAACCACGGTTTAAGTGCAAGGCAAAAATAGTCTAGAAGAAACGCTGTCCATGCAAACATATTATGAGATTTGCACAGATATTGAGTCAGTGTCTATTAAAGGTAACTAGGAACTTTAGAAACTACGAATTTATGAAAAAGAGAGTAATAATCAATTTGATATTTTGCCACATTATCCGTGCTTTTTTCTTGAGGTGAATGCAGCTGGCTTAATTACCATGCGGCTGGTGATACTGCTGCTGAGGGTACGCCCCTTGCTGTTGGTATGCTGCCTGTTGCGGGTACGCTCCAGGTTGCTGTGGATATGGTTGCCGTGGATACGCTGGTTGCTGCGTGTACGGCTGCTGGGGGTATGCTGGTTGCTGCTGTGGGTAGCCAGGGGCTGTAGGATAGGGCTGTTGGGGGGGAGGGGCGTATGGTTGCTGCGGATAACCAGGTTGAGGGGGGTAGCCTTGTGCTGGAGGGGGCGCCGGGGGATAACCTGCTGGGGGAGGTTGTGGAGGGTATGCTTGGTAAGGGGGCGGGTGTTGACCTGAAATCACAATCAGAATTTATTATATTTTCAATCATATATTGCATAATTTCAAAGTGACAATTACGTGGGAAAAATTATAAGATTATCAGAAGTGAACAAAAAATAATTCAGCCTCATACTTATATCAATTAAATAAAATAATACTATGAGGAAGTGGAAGGTAAATGATTAGACACAAGATACAGCTCAGGTTGGGAGGAAATAATAGAATTGAAATTAAATCAAATTAAATACCTTTTCTTCCTACAAATACGAAAGATTTAAGAAGCAAAAAATTTCATACATTTCTGATCATGATCTAGTGTATCGAATGAGTTGTCAAAATCCATATAAATCTCACCTCCATCAAAGCCTATTCCGGGGGGCGGAGGTGGTCCTCCGGGGGCACTTGGGTACGGAGCAGCAGGGGCTTGTGGGTAGGGGGGCGCATAAGGGGCTTGGGGAGGGGCAGAGGCAGGGGGAGGGGCTTGGGGAGGGGGTGCATGGGAAGGCTGAGATTCCTGTGCCGGTTGCTGGGGCGGTGATGGCAACTGGAGAAAAGAGAAAAATTCATTTCATCAAAATGCTTCAACAATGTAATTTGGTTTACAAGAATCTGAATGTTGAATCAAAATGAAGACAAAACAAAAGAAAACTCACCACACTCGATATAGACGTCATCCAATCACTGCATAAAGTTCACAACAACAACAACAAAAGAGAAATAAATTAGATCAGCCAGAAGATAAGAGAGATAAGAGATTACTTGAGTTCAGCCTCATCATCACAGAGGAAGAAGTGAACTTTGCTTTTCTTAACCGGTTCTTGAGGAAACGCAATCATGAAGTCAATCCTTGCGTTTGCAGGGAGCTCTGGACTATAAGGAATAGCACGACAGTTGGCTCCGACTGTCAGGTAATTGCAGACATTCTGCAGAGAGAGAGAGAAAGAGTGAAATTATATAATGTAATGTACATCCGCAATCAAAACTTATGTGACCATAAAAATAGAAACTATTTCAGGACTGAATTTTCAATCTAAATCATAAATTTAATTATGATTTGAATTCATTAAGATTTCAATTGATTATGATTAGTATTAATATTATGATTTCAATTGCTGAGTGACCTTGAAGACTGACCTTGAGGCTAGCGTTTCCCTTTGAGGCAGGGTCGTCTTTCTTCTTAAACCAGAAGATGGAACTGTCTTTGTAGATGACGACATACACCCGCTTCCATTTCTCTCCCAACATTCCCTCTGAAAAACAGACGAAAACATCAAAACAATAGAATTTCATGCATTAATTAACTAATTAGCAATGAGAAATAAATAAATATTTCCAAATAGCCTATATATATTTGATAGCCAATGTCCCAAACCTTTGCGTCATACTCTCTGTCGTGCAATTCACTCAACCTTCGCAGGTCGAATTCAGAATAAATCCTCATGATCAGAGTATGAATGCCTTCAACACAGAACAGAGTGCTCATGTGAACTGGGCCAAAAGTGGACTGTAGCTCCGGCTTCTTTTGTTAAATTAACTGAAGTGGGTTAAACTTTGTATCTCCATACAGCTTAATTATTCAGGGCACACTTGTACACTGCATTGCTGCTTGAGGAGCTAAACACAGCTATGTGTTTAGGCAAAGAGCCACGCTATCAAATGCTGATTTAATGCTTTTGAGAAATGCATTTGTGAGGATCTTTTTCTACTCGTCTGCACTTGTTTAAAGCTTTTCCAAGGACATCCTTCACTCAAGCAAAAAGCTTCGATTGAAGATTTGTTCAAGTTTGCAAATACATGAAGCTTCTGCGTGATATCACTGATATCAATGGCATGGATGAGAAACTTTTAAAAAGTGACCCATTTACATACATGCAAATCACCCCTAATTTACATATATTTATTACATGTGTAATCATGTTGCCTTGAATACTCACTGCTGTACTTCTGCAAGTAGCCAGACCTGACCTTTGGCCCTGATTCAGCCATGGCCTGAAGAGAAAGAAATAAAAAACAGTGTAAGGATATACAACAAATAGAGTAAAAGGTTCATTCTGAATCAGAATTAAATCCTACCGGTGACACTCTAGCAAATACATGGTCGCCAGTCAGAGCTCTCTGATAATACCCTTCAAAGTAGACGCACTTTCACCAACTGAGCTCAGAGTCAACAGATCTTCATGTATAAAATACACATCTTGTTCATCAGTATTCATCTCCTTTACTTTATCTCCTTTTGGCTAACGGTAACTTTTCCTCAACGCTTGATGTAAATTTTTTCCACATTTCCTCAAGTGCAGTACGTGGGCCACCCACACATACAAAGGAGATTAATTATCATAATTATCAAAGTTGACAAAAAGGCGAAAGGTCAAAAATGAAAAGATCAATAGGTGATCATGTAGTACGTATGAGTGACGTAACGGTTCCACATGAATGCCCTTTGATAATCAGCGCAGCTTTAATTGTTCACGGTGGCGGTAGTATGTAACAGAAATACACTACACACAGAAGTTTGTCATTATCGCAATTTTCAAAGGTCACAAGTGAAAACTGATTTAAAATTCATTACGCACCATATATACTGGTCGGTGTAACTCATAACGTTCCGTAGCTAAACATTTAGCGTTTTACTTGATTCTCGGATTGCGAGGATATATCCAGTCAAGTAGCCCTTCGATATCCTATGCTTCTTTAAGCATATCCATGCACGTGAATGTTTTCAATTGTAAATGTCTCAATTGGTGTAACATGCAGTCATTTCATAATACTATAGATATCTTTCATTACTTATCAATACACAGATCAGTATCAAGTCAATTGCCATCAATGACTAGATGGAAAATTCCCATTAATAATAACAGTACCAGTGATTGCATTCTGAAAGTTAAGATTCACTTAATAATGACAGACTCGCTGTTAAGCTTTGTGTCCAGCTTGAATGCCTTATAGGCAAATAAACTTGCAATGTGGCTTACCCACATCTTTATTAGTTCAATCCCAAAATAACACGCGACGAATGTGATTGTAATGATCGTGATAGGCAGTCACAGCGGTGAGGGAGGTGGAGCGTTCATTACATTTTATCCACGATCAAAATTACTCAACGCTTAACTGCTCTCTGACTGATATGGTGAGGGTTGTAGGCTGAATGGATGACTAGAAATGATACGGTGAAAGCAGCTTCTGAGCATGCTTTTCATTCATCGGTTTCATCAAATCAGCATTTCAACGTCTTGGAATAATATCTCATTTGATTACTAGGACTTGTGTAATTAAGTCTGTTTGTACTCATGACAATCATATAGAATATCTTATTTAAAAGGCGCTTGAAAACATGATTACCCAACTATATTACGCTTGCATTATCGCGTGATGTTAAACTTCCTATTCTGATTGTATGTTTAGATACATTAATTAACAAATTATGATAGCTTCTATTTTGCTCATGAAATGATAATATATAGAATGAATTATTGAATATCCACAATTACAGTCAAAGCTCGTTATTATGAACCTTCAGGGGTCATAAAAATTAGCTCGTAATATCAGGAGTTCTATATATGTGGAGAATATTACAATTTCTTTGATATCGTTATGTTTCATACAGTTGCGCAATGAGTCACAATCAGCATTATCTTTTCTCACGATCGAATTAAATTAAGGTAAATAAGGGAAATAGAACATGATTTATTAATAACATAATCATATATGTTAGCACGAACACAGAATCAAGTGTTCATTGTTTAAAACTTTAAGGTTATGAATGGTGAGCTCTTGACATTCATTAGGTAGAGAGGCAACATGTGACATCCAGTTAGCCCCGCGGACTGACCGGTGCTTGTGCCGTCGTCTGCTCAATTGTTAGGCAATTGATGCAAGAGAGGTGAATAAAATGTCGGCCTTCTCCGCTTCACCGCAATTGCAATTAGAGATGACAATTCATTTAATGGCTTACTAAAGTTGCTTCGAGACGAAGGTGAAAGCACTTTGAAATCAGCGGCTTCCGCGATTTGCGGCATTTCTGCTTTGATATTGAGTAGGTGTGAAATGACAGTTAAATGATCAGCGAAGCAAGGCGAGCGAGGGATCAACTAGTCAACAATGGCTTGAAGAGCGGATACTTTAGAACTTTCTTATTGTGAGTTCGTAATAGCAGGAGTTATCTCTGCTCAGGGGACTGGGTATTTGGTTTGTATAAACCGGAAGTTCAAACAATGCAAATTTCGTATTAATATCTGATGAACCTGCAATGTTAAAATATAGGGAGCTGGCAAGAATCCCCAAAATAGTTCTATATAACTGCATGGAAGTTCTATATATCAGAGTTCGTAATATCGAGCTTTGACTGTAGTAACATTTAAGTGCTCAGGTTCACAAATGTAGAACGATGTACAATATGAGGTATCTAATCCAGTATCCGGTAATTTGAACTCCAGAATCAGCGATCTGACACAAATTAAAATATTCCATTATAATTCATTTTACAGCCAAAATCAAGCAAAACAAATCAAGCAAAAAGTGGAGTTAACTCTTGATATGATACAACATAATTTTCATGATTGTGTGATGAACAAGCGTCCAGACATCAAGAGCAAACACAATGGTAACAGAGACAAACTGACAAACCTTCAATGAATCCAAAGCGATGCAAATAGCAGGGGGGAATTGAAAAGGAGCTGAAAGCTTCTAAAGTGGGACGACGCGTCAATTCAACACTTCATATATATCTATGCCGTAGGTAGAAGGCATGACCATCATAAGCATAATTTCGGCGATGTATACATTTTTGGAATCAGAAAAGATTTGGCATCTTGGTATTTGACGTTTTGAAACTTTGGATTACTAAAAAAAATCCAATATGGCCGCTAAAATGAATGCGGCAGAGTGGAATCTACTGGGTGTACATCAAATCAAACTCATTATTAGTATGCACTATTCTGCCAGGGAAAGACAAGAACATTCCCTGGGGCAGATATAGGCAGCGACCTAGACACTAGTAAGACAGAATACCGTCTGAATATTCTCATATACCAGTCTTTACGATTTAAAAGGGCCAGGTGAGCAATTTTTTGCTCTCCTAAAATGCTATAGGCGAGCAATTTGCTCAGCTAAACACAATTAATCAAAATTAATAACTATTACTAAGTTACCAGTTAGGCCCTTTTTATGTTTGCTACTTTTCTTGGCATCTTTCTCAAATCAGTCATGAACGAAATGTAGATTCAAATCACACTGATTTTTTAGAGGATTTTATGGGTGTGGAGGTGTTGACATTTGCCTGATCAGGTTGATGACCAGATTCAGATTTAGGATTGGTCAATTTCTATAACTCCAGAGCCATTGTATGGGCCATACCAGTAATGTGACATGAAAGAGTATGCTTCTTGGTACCACTTCCAATACCTCAACTTCTTTTACAATCGCTAATGCTTGCTGCATTAACTTTTAGCGCCGTCGCAAAGCGAAACTGAAACCATTGCTATGTTACTTCGAGTTCGCATAATTTATTTTTCCCCAAAGGTAGCGGAGTAGTTCCCACACACCGTGCACTACGCTACGGCTTGGGGAGCTAGGACTATCCGATAGTGACTATCACTAGTCTATCATCTCTTTGGTCGTATGGATGGGCGTATGAGCTATGATACCCACTATGGTCATGCCCCTTAGATTGCCCCTATGTCAGATGTGATATTGCGTCGCAAAAAAATCGCCTGAAGCTGTTTCAGTCTCACCAATCAGATGATTTGGCGTCTCTGTGTTGTAAATATGCAATATTATGGTTCTCTTCCTTGAAGTTGGACGATTTGACAGCCGACGATGGCATCCGAAAAACATTTGAGTTGAGCCAATTTTCCCTAAACAAATGAAATCATAACGTTTTTTTTACTGAATCGTAGGAACTCATAACGCACTTAGTCGTCTTCTGTGCGTATCATAAAAGGGTAGGTGCGGCAAATTGCCGATAACCCGGGAGTAAAACCCCGCGCAGCAGACGCAGTTTTGGTGGGACATTTAACAAGCGAAAATGGCGTTAGTTAACGTGCGGCGCAGGAAAGAATGATGCAGTTGTCTTTTCGCTCGTTTCACGTTTTAAACCTACAGACTTGATTTTAACGTGGAATACTGCTGTCAGTGAGTGAGTGATGGGGTTTTACGGCTCCACCCAACCCATTCGGGTGATAGGTTGCCAGAACAGAAGACCCGGGACCGGGATTTTCCCTTACTCTTATCGATAAATCCCAAGAGTTCTTTATCCTGCATACCACCATAGACAGTAGTACACAGCGCCCAGCCTTGTTACGCAGTTGGGCAGCACTGCAGAGTCACTGAAGAATCCCAATTGTAATTCACAATCATAACGCCTGTGGCCTGATCGGGTCTCGAACCCGGGACCTTGACCCCCACGGTCGACATAGGATTGCAGTCAATCGGTTTAACCCACTGAGCTGGTGCTCCTAATACTGCTGTCGGACCACCAGCCTTAGCGCAGAGGAAACCGCTTCGATCGGGAGTGTCAACCCTCGGTTGCCAAGAGAACAACTTATCTGGCGTAGGCCTTCGTGTGTCTATATGATATCGTAAATTAAATAGTCATTTAAAGAGGACCTCTGATTGTTTTGAACTATAGTAACGGATGATAGAGGATGCATCCACAAGAGAAATACGTCTTTCGACGGACATATTTTTAGACAATACGCTTGCGGTGGGCTAATTTCCTGATACATCGAATTTGAGAGGTTTAAAATCTCGCTTTCTTCTCGCGTTCGATTTCATACCGTCGTGACGGCATAAAAGTAACTCTCGTATTGTTAACAATGGGAGCCGTCGAGTGAGCAGATTTTTCAGCATTTCTCATAAAATAAATCTCGCACTCATCTCGTTTCAAGATATTTTGCCTGCACAGCAGGAAATTCTAATTTTAATTCGTCTTGAATATCATTCACAGTTGACAAAAAATTTCAAAAATAGTCTCTCGCCACTCACAAAAGCCCGTAGAATCGATCTAAAAACGTTACCAAATTAAGGTCCTCTTTAACATGTATATCACCGGCTACAACTCAATGCATGATGCGTAATACATCATGTGCTGTACTTCACTGGTTCCCTGGTCATATCACTGGTTCTCTGGTCATATCACTGATTCCCTGGTGATATAAATATATAACAAGTATTTGAAGTTGGCGTTAAGTGAAAGCATCTTATGAGTAATTTGGATTAGAGACAATATAAAATGAACAGAGCGTAAAATTGTGTTTATTACGAATGCAATACCTTCTTTCGTTGAGTGAATTTCATGTGAAATTATATCTCAATCTCATCCTCATCAATCACTACAAGACGCCACTCCTCTGTCTCTTAAACCTCCATTGATGCACTCGTAGTTGGTTGGCTAGCAGGAACTTCATTTCTAATCCGCCTGATTGCTCTGTAGTTGAATGCACCTCCCCGCAGCCAATTTTTTCTTTAGAAAACAGATCTGTATATTGAACCATGAGAAGGAGAAGAAAACAGATTATACAGCATTACTTCGGCCAATGAATCATTATCTAATGGAATGGCAGGAAACGGAAGATCACCCACCTTGAAATTTTATAATGCAGTCCTGTGGATCGCTTGCTTTCTCGAAGCTGTGATGCCTTCAAGGTAGGACTTTCTGTCAGATAATTTCGGAAGTATTTCGAACTTTCTTTGTGATTGCAAATGCGCCTGTTCCAACATTACTATACCCACCCAAAGAATTATTGTTATCGGCGCATGATCGACCTTTCCGAGTGATTCCTCATGAACAGACGAAATCGGCAAGGATATATTAAAAAAAACTTATCGTTTGTTACACTCATTCTGAAAACCTGTCAGCTTCTCACCTTTTCTTGTCGATTGAGAACAGCTATATATACATGCTAATAAATAAAAGGCTACAATAGAGGAGTAGCCAAATATATCATGTTATACTGCATGGATAAATAATGATATTCGTATGATTCAACATTAAAGGACACCATGCCGAATTCCCAACAACGAAAGAGAAAATACAAAAAGTGAAAACTCTCGGTATCAAAGGTAATGTTCAGGAAATGAAGTCCCATTCAGTCAAATTTAAGAAATAAATAAAATATATGATAAATTATCATGTGGAGATGAGATTCGAACCATATCTAAGTGTCACAATGTTACACACTAAGCCATATGAGAATGCTGGCGGCTGACTCAATTTTTGTGAGTGGTATGCTTCAAAAGCATATAGGACTATATTAGCACCCGGACTATAGGCCCTGTGTTTGCTGTAAAGGAGTGTATAGTCCCCTGGAATAGATAGTCCTAGCTTCTGCTACATAGAAAATGTATTTTACACAGCTAGAATTGGTAGTCCTACTAGGACTGCTATTGCCAGATAAATTGCTAGGAATTGTGGTCCGTGGGACCACCATTCCTAGTAATAGTAGTCCTAAGTACCTTTTCAGTGGGACTATACATGCTGTTACACCGGTGCTTCTTTTAGTAGCGCCGGAGACCAGTGAAGTGCTGTACGTGTATCATCAAATTAATCATCAAGTTAAGATCATCCTTATTTTGTTAGAGTCCCATTTAATTACACTGCTTTAAGCGAGCGATTTCAATTGTAATTAGCTGGCACAGGATTTCGTCTCCGTCGCAGATGCCATGAGGTGGTTGCATTCATCCTTTGGTCTTAGTTAAAAGGTTAGTATCAAAGTTAAAGAACAAAGCTTTGATGGCTCTTCGAATCTCTATGGTTCATTCATACTTTGATCTTATAGTTAAAGATCACAGCCAATAAGGGATTTATCTATTGTCTCTGCTAAACATCACATTTAAAGCACCAAGTTTAGTAAATTTTATTAATTTGCGTTATCAATCATGATATCACGTGAATATCATGCATTTAATAAATAAATCAACGTTATTTTCATTCGAAAAATCGGGATCTCGCTCAAGATGGAGGCCATCAATTCTGCTTAACGATATCCCGTAGTAGAAAGGTCACGCTTTTTCAACTAACGATGTTAATCTTGGATGTTTCGCTTCGCAAATTCAACTTTTCCACTTAATTGGCGCCATGTTGAGAAAGGAAATTTTTGTTCCACCTCTGAGACTAGGTCAACTCTGCCCGCTCTAGCTGTGCATGCGCGAAAGGTTATCTGCACATCAGCCATTATTATTATATATACAGAGTGGGTCAAAACTAGTATATCTATTCTCATGTTAAAAAAAAAAATAAACAAAAAAAAAAAAAACAAAACAAAAAACCTTTGCGTTGAGGCGGTTTTAAATTTCGACCAAATCGCACCATAGAGCACAATCCCTCTTACCTGTAGGCCTAGCTAACCTTAACTGAAGCTGGTGACGCTAATCGAACGCCCACATGGGATCGCTCTCTGCTCTTGAAAAATTAGGGCAGGCTTCATGTCGTGAAACTTTCCCTTGCATGAAGTTGAATGTGTCCATGTAATTTAGATTGACTGCTATTGATTATCCGAAGACAAAATCAAATCCGGTAATAGATGAAAGGCAGAGAAGTCACACTCGTTCGATTTTATTGTATTTTATTTTATATTTATTTATTTATTTATTCATTTTATTTATTTTGCGCTGTACATTTTTTTTTCTTGTGTCTGAGAGAAAAATACGAACCCTCTACATTCACACTCAACATGTCCATCTGCTTGATACATTGGCGATATTTTTTAAAACCTAAAACGAAAAGGAAATAACTTGAATTTATGCATGCACTAACGAAGGCTTTGTTACTTCCTGTCACACAGGGTTCCTGTGCTTGACTAAATAATTGAGATTGAATTAGACATTGATTATATTACACACTACGCTGTGACTACCATCATCAAAGTTACACGCCTCTTGACTGGCAGTACATTTGAATTACCCCCCTATAATGTGTTTTTATCGCGCACAATTAAATTGGAAGTGTTATGATCGTAAGGCAAATACATACATATCTAACGATTCTAAATCCTTTCTCCTACAAGCAAATGAAACTTTATGGCCGGGAAATCCGCCACAGTATTAGAATTGACATCAATTCACGGTTCATGGACAAGACAGAAGCCTTTGAGTGAATTTCATCAAATTATTATGGTTGCTACTGAATTTGTGCACTCCCCGACAAAGAAGACTGAATCATTTAGTACATTCACCTGATTTCCATGGAATCAAACGGACAGGTGACTTCGGGAGTGCATTGTTATTGAGTACTATGCATTCAAACAAACTGCAACGTTGAATGGATATGTGAAATCTACATCGTGACAGATCAACAAATTGATACTCTCACGCCCAGCATTCAGACTTAAATCATTGATTTATTTCAACCTTTGTATTGTCCATTCTCCTCCATCCTTCATTTTTTTGCAAATCTGCAATTTTGATTTGCATGACGCGAGAGATTGGTAGCATCTGATGCCCGACTGAACAATCCACCACAATCAACCTTTTGAAATAAAAGGTCAAATGACGTAATGTATTTATCAATTCAACTATCAGCCCCACATTGACCTTTGAGGCTGAATTGCTAATCACAAATCAATCACAAAATATGTTTCAATGCAAGGAAGATAATTCATGAACGCGTATTTATGTGATTTTTATAATCGAGAAAACGTGTAGATTTTTAGTTATTGACTTATTCATTTAACTGAACTTAAATTAGTGTAATTGTGTCAGCTAGAGAGATGAGAGAATACACTGCCAAGAAAGATGAATTGAGCAGAAACACCAATTTTCCCTTTCTCCAACACGTAGGCCTATTATAAAAATTGAAAACTTTAAAACGAATCTGTGCATGGCAACAATCTGTTTCCATTAATTGTCTTGTTTACTACTATTGTATTATTCTACCATTCTGTGTTCGTCTACAAGCTGTTAAATAAAGCCGTGAAAATGTGTGAGTAAAGGTAAAGCAAATTGAAAATTATATTGGAACTTATTCATACACAATGAGTTTTTTTTTTATTATGAAATTAACCACAAAAGCCGTAGACAAAACCAATTATAGAACCAATTAAAAATTAATGTGAGTTGCGTTCGATCAGATATAATTGATGTGTCTAAGGTAACCCCGAGCTAACTCTTGGCCCTTCACCCACCATGGAATGTTTAGTCATTCCTGACACACTTTTGTCAAAATGTTGGTCATGCCTCCTTCAGAATAATGAACATTCCATCGTACGACATCGAATCGTTGAGAGCAGAAGTCTTCAAATTTGTATGAGTGACGAGTGGTCATATCATGCATATGGGAGGCTCACGATCTTACAACATTGTTGAAACAGAGGAAGGAGCAAGTTAGCGGTGCAAGTTTTATATAATAATAATTATGTCCTGCTGTGGAGCATTCTTGGTCACATGACGAGTCAGTCACGTGATATTGAAATACTGAGTTAGAAAGGTAGCAGTCGTATGTTTTGTGTGATTACTTGTTTATTTGATGCATTGTCCAGATGTTGCAGATTTTAAAACACGAAAAGGTGAAGACATTCAATACTTCTGGTCGAATCCACAGCTAATGCTTAAATGAACTACCAACACCAAACAAAACACCTCAGAGGAAAGGCCAAATCAGATATAACAGATTGCAAACTTTCAAAATTAACGAAATGAGCATCTATCACAATGAATGTGAATCGCTCCCACAAATGTCAATCTAACCTTTTTGCGTTCCATATAAGACTCGTAGGTTGATAAGCAAGCATCATTCTAATGGCGAGACCTTCAGTTAAGGTAACGTATGAGGTGAGTATGTGAATGTACAAAATAACTATATTCGTATCGTATAGTTAAGGCTAAATAAGGCACCCGTCACGTTCGCCCCGTTTGTTTTACAGATTTTAGGGGAATTAACAAGATCACGTGACAGGAAATTACACTTTGAATTCTTATATGATTCCACAGAACTGGGTATCTGTACCTGCTTCGGCGACCCTCACTGCTACCGATTTGACGATGACAAGACCAACCAAGAACACCAGTTGTTCATCAACGACTCGTGTTCCTACACCATGGTGACCGATTCGTGTGCGTTTGAAAGAACCGATTTTGGAGCAGAACTACCTTTGCCAAAGTTTCATATTACGGTCGTTTTCGAGAGGGTGTCACTACTGCTGCAGAGAAGCTTCGCCAAAGAAATCCACATCACTAGCCGCCTCACCAGTAACACTGAAGTAAGTTGAAATGGAATGTCGATAGTACAATGCTCTCATGTATATGCATGTTATGAAGTCGTACCAATTAAAACAAGGGCTTGAGGTTATCCATAACACCAGGCCACTAAATATGGCCGATGCTCCTTTCAAGTTTGAAGGGTCGAGCTTAGCTGTGGTCCAGACAACAGCTCAAAGCCCCAATAACTGGAAAGAACAAGGCGATCTCCTGGTATGTACACGGGAGTAAATTCAGACAGTCGACTGCAATATAAATCCACAGGAAGTCACATTCACAAATGGCTTCAAGATCCTTTGGGATGGCGTGAGGCAGTTCAAGATCATCGCTCCAGAGAAACCGGATTTTAACATCTGCGGGTTGTGCGGCAACAATGACGGTGTCCGCCCAGACACCAAGACCGGGACCCACAACAACCACCACGAATCCCGATGTACGACAAAGCTGGTCTCACAAGATTTCCAAACGGAGGTTAGTTTATTGTCTCCAAGTCCCTGTTTATTATCTGCAATGTGCTCGTCCAGCTTATGGAAGATGAAGTGCAGACGCTGGTGAACTCCTGGTTCGCTGAGACGATATCTAGCGATGATGCGTGTAAGGTGGAGTGCGAATAAGGGTCTGCGGACACGTTCTCGAAAGAATGGTAAATGCTTGATACGATTGATTGTACTCTTGTCTATTGATGCTTTCTGGTTTAATCGAACTCTGATCTCTTACTTTGGTAGTTAACTATAATGTTTATCTTTCCAGGATAATATCAGATGTTGAAGACGACCATTTTTAACTCTATGTCAATGGCGTGCACAACCCAATGTGTACTATGGTTAAAGGGACTCTTACAGTACATATATATGGAAATAAAATAATTGCTGCAACCACAATCAGTGTATTGTTTACTATTTCCTCAATTACATCATTGTATGGGATATTAAAGTGTATCTCTGTGACATAAACTTGCAATGGTACAGCATGGATTTTTGTTTGTCAAATTCAAATACGCATATAGCGTACGTGAGGATAATCTCCCAGTAAAATGGGATATTGGAAAAGGTCAGGTGAAATTGCTGTCTTTATAAATCGTTATAAGCGGTTCGACATGGACAATGAGTGCATCTGATTGGGGCATGTATATGTGCATTGTAAAAATGTTCCCTGGGTGCACACGGAAAAGACAGATTGGGCCACTTTGTACCTAAAGCCTCACGGGTAATGTCGCACTTTGAGTTTCCTCATTGTACCCATGAGTTTCCTCATGAGTATCCTCATTGTACCCATAAGTTCTATTATGTACTCCTCAACTTGCCTTCTAGTACCTTAATGTTGTTTTTAATTCAGACCTTGTATGTGTTTCTAGTCAGGATCCCAAATACATAACGGATATGGGTTACTCGGATAGCAAGTTGTGAACATGAACAAATTATGCATCAGTAATATTGGAGTCTTTGGTCCATAATTATTTTATTTCATGCTGTCGCGTGCGTGTTGCAAGGTTATTAAATTTCAAATTGAGCTCGAATAAAATATAAAAAAAATAAATAAATAAATAAATAAATAAATAAATAAATAAATAAATAAATAAATAAATAAATAAATAAATAAATAAATAAATAAATAAATAAATAAATAAATAAATAAATAAATAAATAAATAAATAAATAAATAAATAAATAAATAAATAAATAAATAAATAAATAAATAAATAAATAAAATGTAAGAATTTTTTGAATAAAGAGCTCACGCTTGAAGCACGTTGAGTACCACGTACACAAAAAGGAGCCGGGATTACGTAAATTTCACATCACCTGAGATCAGATGATCCGATAAATAGACATTAATTTGGCTCTTTATGCGCAAAAGCAATTGGACTGAAATAGTCAGTGTTCGATGGAATAATTAAGGGCATAGCATGTCATGCAAATCGACTCAGTGCTCTCTACGCCAGGTATAGAAGGGTATCTTAGCGGATCACCTCGGCTTCACACAGGTAGGCATCGGTGTCCCTAGAACTCGTCAGCGAAATCTGAATTATGGACCATTCAGGGGTCAACCCAGCGGAACAGGTCACTCGACAATCATCGACGCCATTTGCAGCCAAGGAGCACATTTTGTGAAGTCCTCTGCATGAATCAGTTGAGTCGACGTTGATCATTGCTTGGATGTGGGGCCCATCGCACTGGAGGCCATTTCCTCGAAGGGAAACCGTTGAATCCGACCCGATCTTCAGATGCCCCTCTATCTGGACTTTGAGTTGTCCAGGCGGATGACGAGAGGAAGGAATACGGAGGCATGTGTTGATGTCGTCATCCACGAGATCTATTGGAATGGCACGTCTGGGGGAAGTAGGGTCTCTGTATGTGGACGGAAGGGCGTCTTCGGCTATGAATATTGCTCCTGAAGAGTGGATCGAAGTAATGTCTGCAAGGAAAAGTCAAACTTCAAACTTTACTTTGACATCAAATGATCAAAAATGGAAACACGCAGTCTAATGTGTAATGACACAAGATGAAGATATCCACAATTGAATATTCACCGCATGCCACTCCAACATCTTCATTGTGGGAACAGTCGTGGCTTCCCCAATCACGGTGATCGCATTGCACAAGCGAGTCTTCGTCGCCATCGCAGGTGACCTGATCCAACCAAATCTGACCACTCCCCGAACTATACTTCGACTTAGTGATGACCACACCACCACTGCGTTGGAGAGAATAATAACATGAAAGGAATTTGAACTTCGCAAAATCTATATGTCTGGTCATTCAATTCCAGTATAATATAAATCTTTACGTACGTGTATCCTAATGACCTGCATGTCACCAGAGCTTCTTCCGATCCAAATCCGTCATCACAAACTGTGCCCCATTGTCCAGAGTAGAAGACTTCCAAACGTCCTTGACTTTTGCTCTGTCCATCTATCAAACGGATGCTGTCTTCAACTAAAATTGTCGCAATGGAATAAACATTCACTTTACCGAAACAATATTTATTGTAGAATATTTTTATTATCGTGGTGTATGTGTGCGCGTTCTTTTTCTTGTTCATCTTGATCTTATTCTATTCAATAGTTAGTTTACCAAGATATGATGTCGTTAGACATCTCATGATGTCTTTCCCATCTTACTGCCATTCTCCCCTCAATGTACCCATACCCATAACACTTTTGTCAATGCTTATTATTTGTTAAAGATATTACGAATATCTTATGACATCTAGCTACAAAACTAAGCATATTTAATTGTTTTTTTAATTTAAAAGAGGACCTCTGTTCATTTTGGAACCTTTTTAGAACGATTCGATCATCTATGGGCTTTTGTGAGTGACAAGAAACCATTTTCGAACAATTCTGTCATCTATGAATAATATTCCAGACAAATCATAGTACGAAAATACGCTGTGTACTACTGTCTATGGTGGTATGCAGGATAAAGAACCCTTGGGATTCATCGATAAGAGTAGGGGGAAATCCCTGTCCCGGGCCTTCTGTTCTGGCGCCCATATCATCCGATCGGTTTGGGTGGAGCCGTAAAACCCCATCACTCACTCACTCACTCACTCACTCACTCACTCACTCACTCACTCTTTTTTGATGACTGCTGGAAGATCTACTCACTCGACGGCTCCCATTATTAAAAATAGGAGAGTTACCTTTATGACATCACGACAGTATGAAATTGAACACGAGAAGAAAGCGAGATTTTAAACCTCTCAAATTATCCCATAGCAAGCGTAATGTCTAATAATATGTCAGTCCAAAGGCTTATTTGTCTTTTACTATGCATCCTCTGTTACTAGTTCAAAACAATCAGAGGTTCGCTTTTAAGTGATTTATAGTAAGATATAGAACGGTCATTGGATGACCCTGC
>KB306105.1:245628-270119 GCA_000328365.1 Capitella teleta | reverse complement strand
ATTCTCTTAACGCAAAAAAAAAAAAAAAAAAAAAATCGCATAGAAAAAGTGAGATACGTGAAACTAAAAACATCAAAGAGTAAGCATTTACTTGATGTTGTAATATCCGCGTGTTGCAATACAAATATTATCCAGCACACAAGAAAGACCATGATCGTTGGCTGTGCGCACTGGCTGCTCTCTTGTGTGTTGTGCTGCAATTGGTATCTCAGCATGCTTTATTGTGTTTTGGTCCAATTCCACATTCGTGAGAATGGTGACTGCAATCGCAGCAAAAGTTCTGATCGATCACTATACAAAGCAAAATCACGTTTCTTGGGCAGTTGAAATTCATTAGGGCTTGTATCAACGAATTTAAGGCACCATAATTTAGGGGTCTAAGGTATTCCGTGTGACACACAGTGAAGCAGCACAAGTATAAGTGATACAGATTTAAGGACACGTAGTATTATTTCAAGCAACCACTTGTTTCAGGTGTATTAAAATCATGATCTATCAAGGGACACCTATCCTTGATTCATTTCGATGCTTATACATTCTACTAAAAAATAGACAGTATTTCTAAGAATTGTGAAACACTCGATGATTGATTGACTTCGAGTTTCTTAATTGACAACCACGACGTTGACGATAGGGGAGGACGGGGCAAGTTGAGCACAAAATTGATTTTCTCCCCATAAGTATAATCACTAAGGCTTTCTCTGGGCAAACACCTTGCTGGACAGTGCAGAAGCCATTTATGTACATTCTCCTGCTTCAATCTACCAATAAATCAAAATCTAAATAAGAAAAAAAAAAAAGATTATCCTAAAGCATGTACAAGTGGATAAACTTACCCCAGGTATGGGGTTAATTGATCCGATCAATGGGGTAGGTTGATCCATTGTTACAAAATATACTTTCTCATCAAGAGACTAATATAACTTATCATATTGACACTACTATAACACTGCCATTGTCAAAGTGTCGTTAAATTCAACCAACCAACCGGGAACTATCTTTTATTAAACGAATAGAATGTGCAAAAACACGAAATCAATGGATGTCATTCTTGGTTAAATCACAGGAGAACTGCAGCTGGCAGCTTCTGCGCGCTGATCCACCAACCGACTTTGGTGTCGGCAGTTTCCTGATGACATCGGAGGCCGCGAAAGACGCTCCATTATCCTCATCAGGCACAAAAAAGAAGGACCCTTCTTTTGAGGTATTTTTCTTCGAGAATATACCTTCATACTCATTTCCCAATTGGTCAACGCGAGCGATGTAGTTTACGTCTCTGAGCTTTCCTTTCACCTTAACAATGACATAGTCGCCTTCAATCAGGTTCTCGCCTTCATCGTCCTCGAAATCTGAATCTGATTCCAAATAGGAAATCTCCACCTCAGAGTCAGATGAGTCCGATTCCAATTTCGAGATGATGTTTCGAGCAGTCATAGCTTGCATTTGAGCTTCATAGGCGAGTGCCGGTATGTCATAGATAGAGATCGTCTTTCCCGGATGTGAGCATCTGTAGCGCGATCATAGGCAGCTTTGAAAGGGCCGTACACCGTGCAGTCCAGTGGTTGCAGCTTATGTGAAGTGTGCGGCAGGATGGTAAGTAGCACAATGCCATGCTCTCTGGCAATGTCAATCACTCGACATGAAGCATGTTATTCGTGGTTGTCGAGGATAAGAAGGATCCTCCTCTCTCACGAGCAACGAGTCTGATTGGCAATGTGTACGAGGTAATCGGCAAATACTTCTTGATTGATCCAACCTGGTCGTGTGGCTTTTGCAATAGATCCCGGGGCTGCTCCATTTATAAAATGCTCGCGATAATTTACGCGTGGGAATATGAACATGGGAGGTAGGATATGTCCTGCAGCGTTTATGGTGAAGACTGCCGTGACAAGTTCGCCTCTCTCCCCTGAGGTGAGTGATCCCACTTGTTTCTTGCCTTTTGCTGTTATGACATCCTTAGGTTTTTGAACGGTAGTGACACCCGTTTCATCACAATTGTAGATGCTGGATGCTTCAAAATGATGCTCATCCATGAGTTTGGCAAGGTTCTCGTAAAACACGTTGACCATTGGGCGGTTGAAAGCCGATGCACGCTGAAAAGACGTGGCCTCTGGTTTTCTGATGGTCACAGTGTGCCTCTGCTTAAATCCGAGCCACCAGTCTCTTCCAGCGCGCTTGTCTCGTTGCCAACTATTGGGGACTTCTAGGTGGTTGACAGTAGCATAGGGGCCTACTCGTATGCTATTTCGCAGCATTTTGTGACAGTCACACCATGAAACATGTCCGCCAGGTGAACAATGTGAGCGGCTAAGTCACTCTCCATAGCTCTAGGAATTACCAACTTGTTCATCGACAGAGTCTTGTAACCAGCCGAAGCCCTGTCGTCTTTGGCTCTCTCGTCTATAAATATTTTGAGGGTCATCCGATCGATGGCATAGTCACGGGATGCTGCCCTTACAGACTGCCCTCGAGTCACGGCATCTGCAGCCCTGCTTAAAATCGGTACCAAATATTATTTAATGTCTTGCTGCATGTATTTAATATTATAATAATTATTATGTTAGACTTTTAATTCTTTACTTTCTTCTTGATTTTGATGCCTTTAAATTGTTTTAATAATAATGTCTTAAGATCACTTGTACAAGGGGCAAGTTGAGCCATGGCTCAACTGGCCCCGAAACTGTTGGCACAACTTGCCCCTTGTTGACCTCACAAGCATACAGACCTAATTTTATGACCACGCGGCGGCCCACAACGCTTTGGACGAAATTACAAAAATTACATTACATGCGGCCCGCGAGTACTTCGAACGATAAAACTAAAAGGGCCATTGCCGTTTCGCCAGCGAGCGAGCGCGCGGAGCGTTCCGTTAAGAGCGAATCAGCGTCGTCCGTTATGAGCGCTTCTTCAAGCGTGCTCGGATTTTCAAATTTTAAGAGAGCCAATCAGAGAGCGCTTTTAAGAAGAATTCTCCTCCCGATTCCAGGATGTGCGGGCCTGTGAGGCAGAGTTCCGCACCTTCTCCGCACCTTTCGATGTGGACGTTGAGGAGTGAGGAGAACTGATAGAGCTGCAGTGCGACGATGGCCTCCGGGGCAAGTTCAGAATCACGACGCCACTGCAGTTCTGGAGCTCTCTTGCTGCGTCCGGTACTTTCCCCGCCCTTGTGAGCGGAGCCCTCCGCATTGCTTCCCTCTTTGGCTCCACTTACGCCTGCGAGCAGCTCTTTAGTAAGATGAAGACAACCAAGAGCAAGACGCGCCCCGAGCTGTCAGACCAGCGGTTGACAGATGTTCTCCTCCTCTCCTCAACCAAGATCGAACCGAACTTGGACGATTTGTGCGATCGCCACCAACATCAATTCTCGCATTAATGTTAAGAGAAAATAAACTTGATAAAGGCTATTGCTTTTTGTACTCATTGTGTTGTTCCTTTTTTTGGGGAGCGGGGCGGGGCGGGGGGTGGGCGGATTTTGATTGCTGCGGCCGTTGGCTCTTCAGTACTCTGCCGGATGGCCCGGGGCTCAAAAAGGTTGCCGACCCCTGGTCTACACTTTGTTGTTGCCATCTGACTCCACTCCGCGCACCTGTATTCCTGTGATCGGAACTTATGCTTTCAGATCTAATTGATTAGGTCGGCTCACTCATAATCATGCAATATAAAAGCAAACGTGGTTCAAGATGATTTGTGATTCTTTTTGTGTGATTTTCTCGAGGTGTGGAGTGACAGAGGGACTTCACAAATCGATCTAGGCAAAAGGACGCCCTTCGGATAATCAATCATAGAAAAATATTTTTTGGAGAAAAAAAGTACCTGAATGGCACATCGCATTAATTAATGTATACGCGTGATTCAAGTACATTGTACATCATTTCCGGTAGATCACTTGGTCCATGACGCGATTAAGTTGCTTATTTGTTTGTTTTTCCTTGGTGTGTTCATCGGACGCCACAGGATTTTATTAAAATGGTTATCAACGTCACTTCTTCCTACTTAAGTATTGTTTATTCAGAAATCCTTCAACATACAACGGAAGATTCACGTTCCCACAATTCTGACGAAGTGCAAAAATTAATAATCAAATGTCAAAAAATAACAAAGCATAAAACGTAAAATAGCACATCATTGATTTGTCACAATAAACTACATCAAAACAGATATTTTAACAAATATTAACGAATAAATTAGTCTATTATAACCACTTCTTTGTTGGTATATAGCCCTATATAGCTGCCAAATATAATTAACCACCAAATGATTCTACGAACAAGCAAAAATTAGTCCGCCGACCCAACCTGTCGACAGGTGAGTGAGCAAGAACCCCGGCGCTGGCTCGACAACTTCTGACCCTAACTGGAAAATCAGCACCCTGTCCCCACACTTCCTGACCACCCACTTCAAGAAATTCACATCGATCCCTTTGACGGGATTTTTATTCAAATGGTTTGCCACCTCTAGCCGACACAGGTCTTGAACATCATCTCCGATCGCATCCACGAGACACGGATTTGCGTTAAAAATATTCAACACCTCTCTTGCGCTTGGCATCCGAGATTGACTCCACTGGAAGAGACACAAACCTACTGATTGCTTCATTTTGAAATCTCTCAACACCGGGAGTAGGTGAACCAACCAATGAACTGCGAATAAGTAACTGTGGTATGTGTCAATGGAACCGTTTGGCGGTACTAGGCGGTACGGAGTGATAATTCCGGATTTCCATAGCTGCAGGGAAGGGTAAAACACGGAATCGTCGTCGGCAGCTGCGTTTTTCACGCGTATGAAGCTCCATTCGTTCAGAAAGGATGACGGCGGAGGTTGAATGACCTTATGGTTGAAGTGGATTCGTCGATACTCCTTCCAGAACGAACACGTGTCTATGAATGTCAGCCATTCTTTGCATACTAGCATGCAGGCCCCCAGGTCAGAGAGTTCCAGGTATAGCAGGATTCTTCGGCACACGCTGAATGGCAGACCGAGCGTCTCAAAGTCGGCCACGTGCTTGGATTGCGCGCCCTTCCAGTTCGACCATATCCGGTGTTTTGGTTTTCCGTTTCCGGTTCTAAAGCTGAAAGAGAAATTTAGTACTCTATTAATTGATTTTCAGTAACAGAAAAACTTGTTTGAACTGGTGATTAGCTTTTAAAACAATTTGGGAGACAGTTGGATTATTGTGTTGCAACTATAGGCCGGGGCCTGCCTACATAGGAGTGAACCCACCCCCCTCCCATCCTGCTCCCCGAGAAAAAGGAAAAAAATCCCACACAATTGAAACGTTCTATAGTAAACGTTTAATTGTTGAAACCAGGAAATTACCTAAACACCCAGGGGGAGGGGAGGGGGGCGTACATTTAGATCTTCGGAGGCATTCACAAAGGTTCTTTCTTAACTTTGGAGACTGATGTCTGATTTTTTTTTTTTTTTTTTTTGCCAGGTCTTAACACAATGCATGCACTCTGTCAACATAAAGCTTTTGAGGAATGAATAAGAACCCCCCCCCTCCTCAAAACGATTAATTATTTCGTACGTAGAAATCGATCACTTTCTCTAAAACAAAGGTACATTGCCTCGTCGTCTCTGCATTGTAAAGCCGAACGGAGCGCCTCGTCACTAATGCATTGGCATGCTTTACAAAAAGTATGGTCGGCCAGCAGCTCCTAAAATCCTAAGGTGAGTAAGGTCATTTAATTATTAGTGAAAGTAGTAATGACCCAGTTCCTTATTAGATCAGAATGCACCATTCCCAATTAACATTTGTGAAATTTAACCAATTAAAAGACATTTGTGAATTTTACCAATAAACAGACTATAGCCTAAACGTTTTTGCTTATTATATTTTTAAATTATCATCATATAACTTAAATAATTAAGTTGGTCTACAGCGAAATTAATTAATGCAACTCTACAACACAATTAAAAATAGAAAAAAAAATTAATAGAAAATTCACGAAGAATCAAATAAGTTCCATTAATCACCAAAATAATCTACCAGTGACTTCTCTAATTACCGTGCGATTGCCCTTGCACAAGTTTTAGACAAAATAATTATGATGAAATATGCTGGGAATTTAGTGACTTCTGATCTTCAATTTGGGTTCAAGGAAAAATCTTCAACCACTCAATGTACTTTTGTTTTAAATAAAATAGTCGATCTCTACACTCGTAATAATTCCACATTACATGTTGTACTGTTAGACGCCTCTCAAGCTTTTGATCGTGTTAAGTATTGTAAATTGTTTAAAGCTCTTGATGATCGAAATGTATGTCCACTTATAACTCGTTTCTATTTTCTATGTACACTAATCAAACTTTGAGAGTTAAGTGGGGAAGTACTCTCTCCACCCATTTTAAGTGCACAAATGGTGTTAAACAGGGAGGCGTTTTATCTCCGTTATTTTTTTTGTCTTTATATGGATGTCCTTTTAAATAAATTGAGTCGATCAAACATCGGTTGTCATTTTGTGAGCACTTTGGTGGCGCTCTTTATTGTGCGGATGATTTAACTCTCCTCGCTCCTAATAGAAGGTCAATTAAATTATTACTCAAATATGTCAAGATTTTGCTAACGAATATTCTGTAAAATGCAATTCAAACAAAAGTGTATAAAATTATACATGTATCTGTTACAATGATAGGAGTACCTGTTGTCTCGGTCTAGACATTAACGGTCATGTTTTATATAAATCGACCACAGCCATCCAGCCAAAGAAATTATATCTCGAGGAGGTCGAAACTAGTGGCCCCGACAAATATTCTATTAGCTAGGTTTGGATTTTCGAGTGTTGTTGCACAGTTATTTAATTCTTTTTGCACTTCCTTTTTACGGTGCCGTTTTATGGCGTCTCGATTTACCGTTACTTAATGAATTCTATGTTGCCTGGCGGAAAATTGTCGGCAGGATTTGGAGGGTACCTCCTCGTACTCATTGTAACATACATGTACTTCCTTCTTTAATGAATTATCCTGAAATTTCCCTTCAGTTATTACACCGGTTTAAAACTTTTCATTTCAGCTGTTCTGTCGGCAATAATAGACTAGTTCAGTCATTTATCCACTCTCTTCCCTTTAGTCGATCTTCTGTTGGTTTTAATAGTCGAATCATGCTGAGTCAGTCTTATTTCACTTACAACACCACATCTCAAGAAAATAATGCAACCGCAATGGATATCATAGAATTATGCAATATGAGAGACAATATTTTTAGCGTATCCAATGAATTCGATCATTCTGATATATTGTGTTTAATGATTTCACTATGCATTAATAGATTGTTTATTCTCTTGAATTGATGCATATATTTATTTTGATATTTAAATTGCTCAGGTTCACTCTCACTCATTGTATAGCAGAGCCTAGTTTCCCATTATGATCATTGTATGTATTTATATTTATTGTTTTTCTATATTTGTTCATTTCTCCTGTACATGTCATTGTGAGAAATAAATTATGATTATTATGATTATTGTGATTATGATTATGATGATGATGATGATGATGATGATGATGATTATGGTTATGATTATGGTTATGATTATGATTATTATTATTATTATTATTATTATTATTATTATTATTATTATTATTATTATTATAAGCCTACTAATGAAGGTTATTATTAAAGATGATTATTGTTTCGGTTGATTCACAGATTAAGCAAAATTAATACGAGTACTTAATTGTATGAATTAATTTTCTGTATATTTAGGAAAACGTGTAGTTCTGCTGTATAAGCATAATAACAGATGCAGGCTAATACCGTACATGTATCTCATACACCTCATGTTGCCCCAGTTCACTGACCTGCTTGTTGTCTTCGAAGTGTTCAAACCCATTTTGTGTTCCCGCCAGATCCAATCCAAAGACCAACTTCAAAACCTTCATTAACGTAGAATAGTTGAATGGTAATTCGCCAAGATCAAACAAAACACCATCAATGCTGCTAATATGATATCTTCTCTTGGTTTAGTTCGACCAAAACTACGAGTAGCTCACGAAACAACCCACTGGCACAAGTTGTACACGCAATGAAAGCTAGTTCCCAATGTATATATTTCAACGTCTGGCATCTTTCATTATTACTCAAGGTTTGGAATGTTAAAATAGCTCAGTTGAAACTCATTACATAAATTCAATAATCTTCAATAATTTGCATTTATAGAAGTTATTTGTCACTTGAGATATTATTTCAATATTTCTGTTGGGAACTACTTTTTGAAGCGTGTATACAAATCGTCTGGATCCTTCGAGAAGTTGTTTATTTTGCCTCCTCAGTCTGTTACCTCTTCCGCTGCAGGTGGAAGATGTAGATGCACTGGATTGACAGCAGATGCAGGCCAGCCAAGATGCAGGGCAGGCGTGTGTTTCATTGTAGCATGGCAGAAGCAGAAATCATAACGTCTGAATAGTCTTCCTTTCAGCCGTTTGGGTTTAGAATGACATTTTTTATGATTTGTTGGTTGAATGGTTCATTTAAGATATCAGACAATTAAAAAAATTGGTGATTTACGTTATCGGTTTACATTGAAATGTGTATACTTGGCAAGAAAGAATGCATGCAGAATACAAATGGCTGAATCAGACAATTCAGACAATAAAAAGAAAAGGCCTACTCATATATGTAGATATTCAACATACGTTTATGAGGTCATATTTTCTATTTTATTATTGTAATTACATTAGACGCATCATCAGGTAAACGCCCTAGGTGAGTATAATACTTTTTTCAAGTCCCTGCAAAAAAAAAAATAAATAAAAAAAAAAAAAAAAAAATCAATACCCAGTAACCTACTATTTAATACCCCACCCCCTATCATAGGCTCATTTGAACATTTGGCTATAACAGACATTTCTTACAACTACTACAATTACTCTGTATTAATGTAAATTTCGTTGTTAGGTAGAAAACTTATTGAAGTTCTCAACTAAAGCAATTCATCCGGAAGTGTGAGCTATTTTAAGATGTTGGTATTATAATTCGCACAATTTCTCGGTCTCACAAACCGAAAATGAAGCAATTTCTGTACGTATATGTACTTATGTCCTATGTTGGTGTTGCGTTACTGTGAACACTACTTGAGTACGTCAAGCACATAAATTTATGTTTTGTCACCCTGTTACTAGTATATCTTTTATTTATTACCACCTATTGTTGAAAAATAGCCAATAAATCACAAAATCAATATGATGAGCTGTATTGCGTGTAATTAAGATACAACATCGTACATCACACATACATACATGCATGGTGACATTGGGACATGTATTCCTTTGTGTCGTCATTCAAAATATGGTTCGTAATCTAAGAGGCAAGCACAATGGAAGACTAATCGGCAATATCATGAACATGCATGCAAATGATGCAATGAAATCGCAGGTGAAACAATGAACATTATTTGTGGGCTGAGTCACGAACAGGAGGCCTTTATGATCAGATTGGATGGATGGCCGGGGGATTCGAGTTCAATTCTACAGCTTCATAATCACGAGGCCATCCTATCTGACCTTAAACGTCGACTTGTGAGTGATTTACAAGAATCAAACTACAAAATAAACATTCTAACTCTTTCGAGTCGAGTGACCCTTCCACTTGACTGTGCCATTTTCCAAAGCTATTTTCACGCAGCTGTTATAGACAGTTGGGCTGTTGTCCTGCTGCAAATCCTCCTCAGAGCCGCATAAAACGATTATAAGATCTCCAGTATCAATGAATAGAAACAAAAGAAGTTCCTTCTAGAACAATGTCAATTTCCATCCATCAAAATCGATTAAAATTCCAAAAAAAAAAAAAAAAAAAAAAAAAAAAAACCGCTTGAATAAATGACCTTTGCCTTCTTGGATCAACATAGACAGATGCTATCATGGACCATTTAATGTGGATAAATGCCGAGAAAATGATAGAAATCGCACATCTGCATAGAGGCAATAATCGGGTTAATTATTCTGAAAGCAGGTAATCAAAACATGCAATCAACTAGTGCGTTGTGAATTTTTACATTCTCCCAAAATCTCTTTTATAATGTGACCTTTCCTCCGCTGCCTCTGGCTCTATCTCGTCCTAAAGCTGTGTACGTCAAGCACAAACTATTCGTTTTAGGTGTTCAATGTTCAAGCCCAGTTTATGAGTTTGATTCAGCTGCACGATCATAGCTAACACGTTGTCCAATGCCTGGAGAATGCTCTGGGGGAGGTGCTGTGTCATTTAATAACAAAATATTTGTCGTTGGAGGCAAACCTATAATTTTTTTGCAATATGACCCATGCTCTGATGCGTGGACCAAATTGCAACGACCTCCATTTCAGCGCTTTTCACGTGCAGCAGTTGAATGGAGAGGCAAAATACTTGTGTGCGGAGCAGAAGACAATGACTGCATCGAGGAGTACGATTCTCAGTTGGACAAATGGTTCACTTGCGCACTCGAAATGCGCAAAAGCTTTGCTCTGACATTCAGTAAATGGACACAATTCCTCAATTTAGGTTGACGTTGACACCCTTCAGGACCTCTGATTATTTTGAACCAGTAACGGATGACAAAGGAGCGTCCCCAGAAGACAAGTAGACCTTTTAACTGACATAGCTTTTGATAATACGCTTGCTGTGGGTTAATTCCTTGATGCATTGAATTTCGACAGGTTTATGATCTCGCTTTCTTTTCGCATTGGTTTTCATAACGTCGTGATGTCATAAAAGTTAATCGCTTATTGTTAACAATGGGAGTCGTTGAGTGAGAAGATCTTTCAGCAGTTCTCATGAGAAATCTCGCACTTATCTCGTTTCAAATTATTCTGCCTGAGTAAGAAATTCATAGTTTAATTTTTATTGAATATCATTCACAATTGACAACAAAAAAAATCAAAAAATGGTCTCATCACTCACAAAAACCCACTGAATCGATCTAAAAGGTTCTGAAATCAACAGTGGTCTTCTTTAAGTACGCTTTAGTGGAGAAAATGGGTGTTCAATCACACCCACTGTAAGAGATATTTATGTCGATTTCCAAATATGTCATGATTTGATTAAGATTTTTTATCTCGTTAACCAATGTAAGTAACCATAATAACATAAAGGAATAATAATTATTATTTATTTTTTATATTAATAATTATAATAATTATTCTTCCTCTATGATAATATTGTGAAGTTGATTTTATCGCGATTTGATATTTGTTTACAAGATTTTTTCCCAAACAACAAACGAATGCATAAGTATTTTTTGTTTCTTATTAAATTGTGTTTCTGTTATTATCTGCTATTTTGTTTTTTTGACTAAGTGTGAAATGAACATCTAAGTATATTTCTATCTATAAAAGGTAAGAAAAATTTCCATCAACTGTGTTATGATTAATTTGCATGCGTTGGATGGGTTCTGACTTATTGACTTGAATCCCCTTTACAGGATGTTCCATGGTTTGCTAATATCCCTCAGAGCGCACACCTCGTGTTCGCACCCAAATAAATACGTAAAAAATTGTGGTTTGCAGCAGGTTTTTAATATAGCAGTCCTCTACATACAGCTCAGACCATAGACCAGAGTAGGTAGTATACCGGGCATATATCGCTGAAGACTCATTCGGATCGAAGAAATTCGGCTTCAATGTTGGGCTGAAATTAACAAAAGAAATATAACACAGTGGATTGAACTGGATACAGGAATCATTATTCAGAATTAAGAGGTGGTTGATGTCTGAATGATTTGCTTTTATGCAGGTTGCATCGTAAAAAAGGCAAAAGTAGTCAAAACATTGACCAAAAAACTGAGGATTTCAACAGTTATTTTGTTTTCCGCTTAAAAAAATAAAACAAAATAAAATAAAATAAAATAAAATAAAATAAAATAAAATAAAATAAAATAAAATAAAATAAAATAAAATAAAATAAAATAAAATAAAATAAAATAAAATAAAATAAAATAAAATAAAATAAAATAAAATAAAATAAAACTTAGTGAAAGAGCAACTTTTCAAAGAAGATGTTGGATAATTCAACAGCCAATTCTGCCATGACCTTATTGGCCATGCGCGCATGCGCAGATTGAGCACATGCATAATAAACGTGCAGTTAATTACGAGCAGTCATCGGAATACTTCACTGCATGTTTTGAGTTGATTTTGATATTTAAGTCGAGTTTAAATGCTGTTTAAATGCTTTCTTTTGACTGTGTGCAATGATCCGAGACGCTATTACTCCCGGGGTCATAACAGAAAGACATGTTGTGGGCTAATGACAGTTTGAATGATACCATAAATGATAAACAGATGTAATTAAATCCATCACAAAAAGCTGGTGATTTCCAATTGATTAACGATATTAATTGAGCTGATACATGTAATAAAATGAGAAAGAAGGCCGAAAGACATATTTAATTAACATGGTTGGTTGGCTGCGACCAATGTCAGGCTTGTCAGGCAAATGTCAGGGGCCGGTACATTCAATGCTTCACTGCGTGGACTGATGAATTTTGAATTTTACCTGACTAAAACCAAGCGATATGATTTATCTTCTTTTTCTTTATTTATTTATTTTATTATTATTATTTATTATTATTTTATTTTTATTATTATTATTTTTTTTTTGCATAGAAATCCCCCCAAAGGAAATGATCAATAGTCGTTCTTTTCACTCCTTTCTCCCTTTCCACTATTTGTAAGACAGATACCGAATTCAGCTTCCTTCCCTTTTCTTTCTGATTCCTGCGTTGCAAGTACCAACTGATCACAATTTTACTGAATTTGGATCGGTAGCCTCCTTAATATATTAGCCTAATATTAGCTCCAATCGATCAATTAATAAACATATAATTATGTGTCAGTGCCTGGCAAAACTAGCCGCTTGTCGCTGCAAAGTTTACATAATTATTTTCCCAATCGTCTTTTCATAACGTATGTTTACCATTACATGGCTAATTCCGTGCAATTACGCTTCGATAATGAATAATTCATTATTAAAGTAACATGTTCTATTGATTTACACGTACAATCAAATGGCTTAATATCTATGCGACATACGTTCATACACAATCATGCTTCGCACAAAATGAGGCAACGCAACAATATCAATTATGTCCAATATGACGCTGTAATCATTGAAGTATAAAGGAGAAACTAGAATGCTTATAGGGGTCACGTGATCGGTCAGATTTGAAGCCAGATTTAAGGCCAAACAAACAGCTCAATAAAAACTCGACATGCTGGTGCTTCATGTTATAAATAACCTATTACAATCCCCTTAAATACCAAGCTACTGCGAATGGGCGCTTTAACATTGCACAGTCATTCTAGTACTTCTATAGGACTCACGTTTGTCTCTAAGTGCATTCTTCGAGGCAGAAATCATCCTGTATGGCTGTTTCAAAGTACCAAGAATTAACCAAGCTCTGCACGTCTTTTTCGTCAAGCTGAATAAATACAATATTAATCCAATCCGCTTTTTAAGGAAATCGATGCACTGACCTCCTCTTGTAAACTATCCAACTCAACCTGCTTCCCAGGACACCCGTTGGTGCCAGCCACGTGAGGTCCTGCCTTCGTGTCTGGACGAAAGCCATCATTGTTGCCGCACAACCCGCAGATGTTAAAAGTTGGTTCCTCGGGAGCGATAATCTTGAACTGCTTCACACCATCCCAAAGGACCTTGTAGCCATTTGTGAATTCGACTTGCTTTTAGATACAAAGCAGTAAACCTGAATTTAGTTATTTACGTGTGCGTACATACCACGAGTTCGCCTTGTACTTTCCAGTTATTAGGACTCTGAGTTGATGAATCAACAACCGATAAGGTAGACCTCGGATAATCAGGGATAGCTGTCAGGTCAACATTAGCTGCGTTGCGTTTGACTCTTAGACCTTGCATCAATTCATACGTCTTCAAACGAGATCGATGAGTACTTGCTTTAGCATGCAATTGTTTTAACTCACCTCAAATGCCATCCCTGCGAAATTATGATTCGTAATGATTAGCTCTTTAACGAAGGTTCTGCTAGCCTTCTTTGGTGGCCTCGTGAACACGGCAGTGACGGTAAAACCTGGCAAAGGATAGGGTTCTGCACACGAATCGGTCACCAAGGTGTAGGCGCAAGTGCTATTGATGTGCAACTGGTGTCCTCGCTTGGTCTTGTCATCGTCAAATCGGTAGCAGTGAGGGTCGCCGAAGCAGGTACACGTACCCAGTTCTGCGTAATCTGTGGAATCAGAGTTCAAAGTGTAAATTCCTGTCACGTGAACTTGTTCTCCTAAAACTATGCAAAAGACTGCGCCTTAATTATGCAATATGGACATTTGTACATTCATACTCACCTCATACGTTACCTTGCCGCTTCACCCGCCAGTCTGAAGTCTCCATGGCAACATGTAAGGTTTATATAGAAAGCAGAAGGTCATGCTGACTTAAAACATTGATCACATTTGCTGCACGTGTGTCCGCGCACTATGGGTGTTTATGGAGATGAGCCTGATCGTTACCAGTCAGCGTGTGGACTCGACCAGAAGAATTCCAGATGCTTTACATCTTTTTGCTGTCGACGACCATAAAAAAAAAAAAAAAAAAAAAAAAAAAAAAAAAAAAACGGGACCAAAATAAGGACACATAACAACTGCGTCACCTCGGAATCGATTGGCCTTATATACCTGATCATCAAAAGGGCGAATGGGCACGAAAGTGATTCTGGGGTGTGATCAAAGCTATGAAACCCATGTATTTATTTCAAAATGTCAACATTAATTATAATTAAATTTGAAAGTAAAATTATCAGTGCAGCCTCTCCAAACGATTTTTTATCGGTATTTTATGACATATAATTACATGTATATGACTTGTTTTCACCGATTTCAACAAATTTGCAATTTGTGCGTTATTTCACATACTAGGTTATGTCGTTTGAATCTCAGCATTGGTGGCCATGGCTGGAGAACACAATCATAGCCATGGTAATAAAAGCTAAGGTGTTTGATTGATCACAGCGATCAAGATGATATTCATTTCATCGCTCTCCATCCTGAGTTTCCCAGTATCATATGACATTAAAATAATATGGATTACCAAAGCTGTAGCCAGTCCTAGTAATATTTAATGTCCATATCTATTATAGCCTATAATAGGTGAAAAGAGCATAATTTCATTTGCTATGTCATACCGAAAAAAGTCACTTAGCACTCGGATAATTGATGCGGGGACTCAGCCTACAGTAGAAGTGATTTATGCTGGCCTGAGTCTCTGATCGGGGATTAGGCTGTAACCAGATTTTGAAAAGACGAGACAAGACTTATCAAGGGGACCCGCATGCTTACGCGGGAAGTTTCAATATCTAATCCTTGGGAAATGTTATTTGACATGGTATTTAAACATTAATACAAACTGGAAAACATAAGGGAATTATACAATTATTTGTAAACACATTTTCGTGTTAACTTGCATATATGTGCCGATTTTTAATGAAATCAATGAATCCTAAGTAGGTGTAGCAATCCCGTAAAAGCGCACCCAGCAAACTTTTAAAGGTATTTTCACGTTTAGGCAAAATTTGACATAACAAGAGAATTCCGACACAATATTTCATCTTCCCAAAAGAGCATAATTTATTCCTTTGATGAGATAATGTAGTATCATGTTGGGAATGTTGATATTATCAAATCGTTAAAATTGAGTGGTATAATTATCCAGATTTGTGCATGAATACATATATAGGTACGGTCAATATTTTGTGACTCACATAAAAACTTGAAGTACATTATTGAGGAAGTAAGGCTTGGTACTATGTAAAACTTTAAAATCTCTCACTAAAATCGTGTAATTGATGCGTTGATTGCGGTATTTCATATGATGTCTATAGGTGCAAGGAACACACTCCTTTAAAATTATAGAGTGTGGGGAAATTGAAGATTTATTTAACGATTTACGAAGAATTTCACGCGACGCCATCAATGATACATGCCACCCAAACATTACTATTGTAGTATATTAATATTATTTTATTAAAGGGAGGGAGAACTGGTTGAAAATGGACTTTGAGTCGTTATTTGATGCACCAAAGATGATTCTTATGCCTGGCCCACACAAGGAATATCATCGCTAACGATTTCGCGGGATATATATTGCTAATTAGGCGTGACGTCAGTCGCTGTGATGAAACACCGAGTTCCCCATCTTTTACAATGGGCCTCGTCATATCACCGTGTCCTGCGACTAAACCCCTTGATATTTTTTTATTTTCTTTTCGGAAATAGATAGAATAATCATTTTGCCACCAGTCAGGCGCAAACAAAAAATATTTTTCGCTATTTTTCTTATTTTAACAAGCGATTTTCTAGGACACCTACCACGTTTCTCATCCTGAAACAGTAAAAAGGTCAACCAGAGTGCACCACGCATGCGCTTTCGTTTCGTAAACAACAAAGATGTCCTTTTATGGCGAAGATGCTCTGCTCTGATTGGCTGAAATCGATAGCTTCACGAGGGGAACGGGACCAATCAGCCATCAGCCAAACCAAGCCATCAGCTGACGTTTGCCTCCTATACTTCGCAATGGAAGCCATTCTCCCATAGGCGCAATGCTAACCCCGATATTCGGAATGCATTATTTCCTTACGCTTGCATCCAGGCAGGGTGTTTTTGGCACGGAATGCTATCAATTGGTGCTATGAGTCAATAGAACATCACTTAAAATTCAGTTCCCCATCCCTTTAAGGAGTGTTTACGTGCAGAACGGCCCTGTTACGTATTTACGCAAACACGCGTCGCTCCAGCTGCTTTGATTTCCCCGAATAAAATACATTTATTAGAATCATATCGAATATTCATGACTTCTCTGAAACTCTGCGCAATGATGCATTAAAGGAAAATTCATGTTCGGTTAAATTCTATGGAACGTATTTAAACCCAAAGAATAAAAATGAAATTAAGATATAGGCCTAATATCATATATGTCAATAGATTTGTGTACGTTCCACAGAATTTGTGTCCCATATATTTGTACTACGGTATAGGTAATGTATCAATCATGCAACCAATTCGGAAGAAAAGAAAAGAAAAAAACACTTGATACAGATTTTGCGATAACGCCATTCGTGCCACTCGTGCTTGTTCACAGTTTCAGCTACGTACTCTTGCTCGCTGAGAGGTGACATCGATGATGCAAACGGAAAATTATACCGGGTAGTAGGTGGCGGGTATAATCGTATAGCCCGTGCTTTCAGGGAACCCCCTTGTTTGTAATGGAGAGTTAGCTCCCTCATGCAGCGAATGATCGAGATTTGCATGCATTCTCTCTCCCCATTAAAGCTCAGCAGATCGTGCCACTGGTGACGTCATCGCTAAATGTCAACTCCTCCGCGATATAATCATTCCATTTCAGTGCAGCAGGACTGTTTAAAACTATGCATAATATGCACACAAAACAAAAATTATAAGAAAGACATTGGACAACAAACTTACATGGTTAATGAGGTATTTTTCTGATAGTGAATGAATGCACTGACTGGTCTAAGTCTATATGCCAATTTGAAGAGATATTTCTATCCACACTCATGCTTTGAATTTGGCGATGCAATGCCTATATGAATTTGCATTTTTATTACAGTTTTTTTGTTCTCCAACTTTTGTTTTTATTCTTTCGAAATGACAGACGAAGCGGCGTGTCAGCCTCAGCCTGGTAGGCCTACTACATGCAGTACGTATACGGCCCTGCCGGTTAACTGAATATTCACGACTTATTGTATTTTTGGCACTTATATATAGGTTCACAAAATTAATGTAAATTATAGCATACTATACGGTGTCCGGTCGGGAATTTAAGCTTAATTTCATCAACCGCACATCCCTAATATATATAGACGATTTTATGAACAGATATACCGTCCTACGAGGAATCCACATACAGTAGGCCTAAGTACGATAGACATGCAGCATTGATTGCTATATAATACAAGTAATTGATCTGAGCTTCATGTGTGGTCTTCGCTGGGACCCCCATCTGTGGTTTTATCGTATGCAATGGGAACCTAAGCGATCCCTTAATTGATAAATTCAGCATTCCCGACCAAAGAAAATCCATTATTTGGTGTTGAGCTAAAAGAGCTCAAAGATGAACCCAAACGAAATGCATTATACAAAGCGTACAATCATATTATTTAAAGTTATTTAACCCAACCGTTGGAATACGGTATTTACACTATGTCTAGATAACATGGAGCAACTGTATGGATAATTCCACAAAGAACGCATCATTTGTTGCTCTAAGTTGATGAAATGTGGTGATAAACGATTGCTTCAGCGATGACTTTGTCCGATAAGTGTTCGGATTAGACATTGTTTGGAACACACACGCCCCGCGCGGCAGAAGAATTCAGAAACCCAATCGGACCGAAACGCGAGGTTCGGGTTGCATTCTCGACCAAAACCTGTCTGCTTCCGTTACTATGGTAAACAATGCCGGAGGGATATTGTGGGATGCGATTTTTCCCCCGTTTGCTGCGGTGCTTTGGGGGAGATTTCGGTTTGAACTTGGTCGGGGAGATGAGGATAATCAACAAATAATTATATTCTTTTGACTTCGATTTCTCTTTGACGCCAGTTTTGCCCTCGAGGGCCGTGAAAAGGAAATGTGGATTATGCTTAAAGACTAAAAGAGTTAAAAGAGTAAGAATGACGTCGATACAAAGTCCCCCGTGAAAATTTCTGAAATATAAATCGGGGAGATAAAAAGGAAGAAGCACCTCTTTGCGCTCATTAAATTCCCAAGCAACACCTTCGAGCCTGAGGCCATTTAGATTGTCATCTCAAACATGCAACTCGAAGCGAAATTCAAGTGTTATGTGGCGTAACTCAACCGCGACTGCTTATCGACGCGATTAACAAGATATAAGATAAGACCATGGCCTCATCTTCGCAATTTCTCTACCACTTTGAAGTTCTTAGTGAAGCTCTTTGCGCCTCAATTTAGCTGTCAATTCAGATTTCTTCTCGGATTATCACTGGTTGGTCCCGAAGCAGCCAATCAGAAGACGTTTGGCGGGGAAAGTGTTTATATACAACTCCGGATCTGTTGTCAATGGTAATATCGCACTTTGAGGATTGCATTCTTTGCGGTTTCAGCAGAAGTTTATATCATGGTGAGCGTTTATTGATCACCTTCGCCATTTAATTCCCTTATTTAATTTAGTGACTTTACTAGTATCATTATATTACTGTTATAGCATTTACAATTATATTTCTGTATGAATTCTGTATTTACTGATTATCCATTGACCCTTGAACTCGGAAAAGTTCTTTTATCGAATTTTTATTTCTGTTATTTCTATCGTTATCAACTTTTTGATGTCCAATAAATTAAATTATAGTTTCAATGGACGTTAACTTCCAAAAGAAAATTATGATCGCAATCAGTAATTAACTCGATATTTGGGTAAAGGATATACTAGTATACTATTGTAGAAGACGCTCACGCAATATTGCTATTCATTTCATACTGTCAAGCCGTTGCAATGTTTTCTTGGCTTCGATAATTTTACAAATTTAAATTTATCAAACATGACGCGCAGACAGGCTAATTATATAATATTGTTAGAAAAGCTTAACACAAGTTCAGGAATTCTGGTGTTTATCTTATAATCTTAACATCGATATTCACAGGATAAATTTTATAATAGTACTTTTTTTCCGTTTTAGGCCAGATATTATCAATTAAACTATTAATAAGCTAGTAATAATAATAATTAATTAATTAACCGACCCTGGATCTATGTTTCCAGTTTAATTAACCTTGTGCTAATTGTCTTTGTATTGATGATATCTATTTTTAATTAATGCAGTACACTAGCTGGCGCAAATAATAATGACACTAGAGATTTTTTTTCACGCAGCCATTTAAATATACATGTATATTCAATTGTAATAAATTAGGAAATACATATAATGTAATTATACTCTAAACATACTATGAAACTTTTTGTTTCAAAATGATACACGAGAATATAAATATGGCAGCTTATTTTGTGTATGTGCAGCGCAAAAAAAAAAAAAAAAAAAAAAAAAAAAAAACAAAAAAAACAAAAAAAAAAACATAAAATATAAGGTCAGTGCATGGCCCTGATAGAATATGGGTTTTAGGACAATAAGAAATTGATACAATATGCAAACTTCAAAGCGGAATCAAAGTAAAATTTGAGCAAAATCACGGATCAAAGATAATTAAAATGGTCTTATTTGCAGTTTTAAAAGCGGTAAAAGATCAGCTGCCTCGAATCCGTTCGGAAAGACTGTTCCAGGAAAAGTCCCCGTATGTTCGAAGGCACGCGGTCTCCCGTCATGACCATGCAGTCCAGTACATTGGAGCGGTTTGATGTACTGATTTCGAAGTTATTGAACACATGTTAAAAAGTTATTCTAGATCTGCTCCACCGGCAAGCAAGGGAGACCTTGCAGGACCCGGGTGATGTGTTCACGTCCATACTAGTTCCACTTACACTGCGGGCAGCGGAGTTTTGATTCGGTTATAGTCTCACTATTTGCCGCTTGGTGACCCCATACACTGCTTACGGGAACGAATTACATAAGTTAATTAAATCATAGAGTAAGATGAGTATTTAAGTCTGCTGGACACGAACACATGGATCATATAATTGCCACGACGTTGTCATTAATTCCAACCGAAGTCTTGATCCGTTATTCTTTCAGATGGAAAGTCAATGCCTCGTCTACTACGATTTGGACCAGAATGCATCGGTCGTCAAGGAAAGCAAGGAACGTTCCGCTTGCATGCTGGGTGGGGGCCATGACCTCCCATCCGACCGAAGCATGAATCCGTGTTTTAAGCACGAACTGACCAACTTATACCCGGACCTCAACGGGCTGAATCCTGAATTCTACACGGAGGCCATATCGTATGAATACGCCAATCGGCCAACCGCTTACTCAGTTCCTTCGGAGCAGCTTGGTGTCGTTGGTTACACACCGGAAGTGAGCGGGACGGACACGACAGAACGCGAAAGAACGCGGATGCACATGTTAAATGACGCGTTTGATGATTTGAGGAAAGTTGTCCCGAAATCGAACCTCAGTGAACACCAGAAACTGTCAAAAATCGCCACCTTGCGTCTGGCGATCAGTTACATCTCAGCTCTTAACTCGACTCTGAAGAACAGCGGAGTGGAGGTGAAAAGGGTTAAGTCCCTCGACTATGGACACGGGAAGACAAGGAGGAGGACACGGAGCGTGTTTCATCTGAAGGACTACGAAGAGAAGAAGAAAAAGGAGGCTGAAAACGAGAAATAATTCACTGCAATACTCAATATTATTCAGGTGCATGTTACAATTGATAAAACTGGGTTTTCGTGTGTGCAACTGGTTTTGTTTCCCTCTGGACGTACAGTTAAATTAGCTGTGCTATAGGAGTCATATCCCAGGAACTATAGATTTCCGATTTGAAACCACTTATTTGAAATATAATTATTTGTGTTGCCTTCGTGAGTGATTGTAAATTTATAGAGTGTGCCAGAATTAAGTAGTCAATATCTACTCCATGTTAAAAGCAAAACTTTTAAATTTGATAACATTGACCAATTATTCATAAAAATAATTACGTGGTATGGATTGAGCTACTTATCATGTGCCGATTTGTGCAAAAATATCGAATAAAAAAACGATTTTAAATGAGAGAGGAACATTCAAATGCGAGAAGTGTGTGTGTGTTAGCTTTGGAGGTGCATGTATATCAGATATCAGATTATTTCTTTTTTCATTCTATTGCAGGTGACACAAAAAAAACTTGTTTCGGATACCACCAACTGTCATATTGTTCATTAAATTGCGCGTGCTTTGAATAAGATTAATTTATTATTATACGAGGAGTGTTCAAAAGTTATCGGCCAAACATAGAATGCGCTATACTAGAGAGAAAGATACTCCATTTGCATTGATTCCGTTCAGATCATTCTCTGAAGCGATTTCGCGGGAGGGTCGCCATAACGCACCGGAAATCATAACGCAAGGTTTATTTCGCACACGGCACTAATGAAACATATTGGCGGTTTTGTCGAATTAAGACGCGTATCCACCTAAATAGAGTGAGTACCTTTGCTAGAGACGTGAAATTTGGAGGTTAGATAGCACAACTATTCACAAGATCACACGTATACATGTATTTGTTATTTGTCTGGATTAATTAGTTTTTGACAGAGCGCATTTCTACCGATATCGCTGTCAAAGGCTTAATGTAATAAATGTTTTATTTGTGGGTCTCTCATAACATTTTATGGTAACATCTGATCGCTGATTAAATTGAATACGCTGCCTCTTTATTGGCTTTGATGTGATGAAAATTAAATGGACTTCTGTCAACAACAAATTTAGTTAACACGAAATTGGCGCTAGGTAGGTGCATTAAAAATACCCGCCCATTATTCATCTTTCGATCAAACAGCCACGCAGCCATTAGAAATAATTATTTCACCACATATAATGTTAAATACTTGTATTGTGTGGAAAAGACATATACCTAAGGCATTTGCTGCTGCCTTAAAATTTTGCCTGGCCGATAATTTATACTGCTATATGCCTCTATACATGTGTGTCTTAATAACTGACAAAATATTGACTGTACCAATATATTTATGCACAAATTTGGATAATAATATCACTCTATTTTAACGATTTGATAATTTTTACATTCATAACATGATACTATGTACAATACATGTGTATCCCACTAAATGAATACCTGATGCTCTTTTGGAGAGCAAAAATATTGAGCCGAATTGTTGTAATCTGTTGATATCATAACGTTCTCTATGGTAATGCAGAATCACAACGGTTCACACAACATGAAAGTCTATATAATAAATAGTTTTTGTTCGAGAGTGTCAGTACTGCAAATGGCGTCCCTCGTTCTGTGTTTCTGTTGAGTTTAACAGGTTATGGGCCCAGTCTGACCCATTTGAGAGCTAAATCATGGATGGAAAAGTGACCATGGATAAGTTGAACTCTCCGGCTGATTGGAGCAGCTGGAAATTCCAGTTCAAACAGCCCATGAAGACTAAAAATCTGTGGAATTACGTGACAGAGGAGGACTATGGCGCCAGGGTGGGTGAGTCAGCGGCGAGGTTAGAAGAAAGGCTGAAGCAGAAGGAAAAAGCATTTTCTTGGCTCGGGCTAAACGTAGGAAAGCCCTACATATACCTCATTGTCGGAACGGAGTCACCGAAGAAGGCCTGGAATATTCTAACTGCTCATTTTGATCGTGACACACGAGCAAATAAGTTGCTGCTACGTAGAAGATTCTACAGAAGTGTTATGAGTGAAGGTTCGAACGTTGAAGATCATCTAAAACAGATGAAGAAACTCATCAACCAGCTGCAAGCGATTGATATTGATGACTCTTTTAGGGTCACTTCCACCAAGTTATGACACGCTGGTAACTGCACTAGAATCAAACCCTGAAAACTTAACCTTGAAGTATGTGCAGCAAGCTCTCCTCAACGAGGAGGAGAAGAAGAAGACGAATGGACATGGAGCTATGAGTACGAAGGCGACATCTGACAGCAAAAATTGGAAGAAGAAGAAACCAGCATGGCAGAGTAAGCCAATGAAGTGCTACAACTGTGGTGGTTTAGGACACTTTGCAAGAAACTGCCCACAGAGGAAGATCAGGATGACTGACGATCCAGCAGGGCAGAGCAAGCCGAAGAAATGCTACAACTGTGGTGGTTTAGGACATTTTGCAAGAGACTGCTCACAGACGAAGATCAAGATGACTGACGATTCATCATCATGGAGAGATTTTTCAATGAAGATTAATTCGACTTCAAGTGACTTGAAGAACAATGACAGCAACCACAATGAACTCCTGGTGGACTGTGGGGCTACGACACATATTCCTAACGATGAATCACTCTTCGTCAGTTTTGATTCCGGATTCGATCCAGACGCTCACGCTGTGGAACTGGCTGATGGCAGACGAGTGAAAGTGGCAACTGGCCGTGGTGATGCAAGAGTTTGCCTAACGTCGGCAATCAGAGAAAATAATCAGGTCACGTTGAAAGATGCATTACTTGTACCTTCGTTTCAAAACATTTTTTCAGTGAAATGTGCGACGCAGAATGGTGCGTCTGTTGGATTTTAGAAAGGAAATGCATGGTTGTCAATGGAAGGCAAAGAGGGTAAGAACGAGACCACAGTTTTCCCATTTGTTGACAGGGGTGGTTTGTACTACCTGTGTGCTGAGTTACATGCATCCAAATCCAATGTTAACACGTGCAGGAGTGTAAATGAGTGGCATCGCATTTTAGGGCATTGCAACTATAAAGATGTACTTAAATTGGAAAGATTCGTTGAGGGTATGTGAATTGATAAACAAGGGATAGAAGAATGCAAAACTTGTATAAAGGGAAAGTTTACTGAGACTAGGTGCAGAGAGCCAAGAGAGAAGAGCAAGAGGCCACTTCAGAAAGTACATTCTGACCTGGCAGGCCCAGTGAGCCCAAATGGGGCTTTTGGATACCGCTATGTG